>JAYJMB010060779.1:0-26500 GCA_036873735.1 Pouteria campechiana | reverse complement strand
TGCCCAAAGCGGACAATATCACACTGGAGCCCCGAGTTTTTACATAAACTTTAACAGAATTTTTATTAAACTCTTTTAAACTCTATTAAAGCCTATTAAACTCCTTACTGTTCATGAATTGAGTTTAATGAGCTTTAACTGAATTTAATATAAACCTATTGAAACTCAATTAAAACTCATTAAAGTCTACTAAACATTATTAATGTTTCACAAAGTTTAACAAAATTCTTAAAGCGCATTAAAGTTCATTAAAGATTATTGATATTTTAAAAAGTTTAACAAAACTATCATTAAACAATTAAACTTAATTAAAGTTCATTAAAACTCCGTTGAATTTATTGATGCTTAACAGAGTTTAATAAAATTTAACAAGATTGATTATTAAACTCAATTAAAATCAGTTAAAGCCCATTAAATTGATCATAGGCTTTCATAAGCCATTTTTTTCAATTTCTTTTAAAAATATTTAAAATAGATTTCAACTCCATGTTTAACCTAAACATCCATTATATAATTTTATAAAATTAAAAAATAATCTAAATAACCTCTACAAATTGCTTATTTAAAAATTTCGAAAAAGTCCTCAAAGTTATATCCTATTGTACTAGAACCCATTACATTAAACACTTTCCCATGAAGAAACAGGCATCGAGCTCACGACAGTGTTCAATACCGCTATGCTGCATACAAAATCCAAGTTTTCTTAATCCAATATTGTGACGTGGACAAATGGTACGAATGTTATTGTACATGAATGGCACAAAATATATTGATTTAATGACAGCTAATTATTGTGCGCAAATGGTAGGAATGGCTTTGATGCATGTTATTACTGCACATGCATGGTCTCCTGACAGCTTATTCCGGGGATCCACCCGCCAGTGCTTGGTTCAGTCTAATTAAGAAGAGTTTAGAAACATCTTGCCATCCGTTACCAACGAATCATGGCCTCACTGGCGCAAATTGGCAAATTATAACGGCAGAGATCCTGACGTGAGACCATATGCTCAAACGCAATGGAGCTTGATGAGCGAAATGGCCAAAGAAAGCGAGCATAGTGCTTAGACAAAACCAACGTCAGGTCCCAAGAACTACTAAGGCCTTTCCTTCTTGTCTGCACCTTCACCGAATCTAGCATGGTCCATGACCCGGAAATCCAGCTGCTTCTGATGCTTCGCTCTCCGACGCTGGTCAAAACTTTCCCACCCTTCGACCTGTGACAAACAATAAATCAAACGTCAGGGCTTCCATTTCTCACTTCAGTATCTATCACAAGTTTTTTAATAAGAAGGCAGCTAATGAACCCAATACAGAAAACTAGGAACGAATGTCAGGAATTTCCTGGGTTCTTGGGCAGGGTATGAATATCATTTAGTCATGCTGCAAGGTGATGCACATCAATACAATGCAAAACAATGTTCACTTTTTGGGTAAAATCAAGGATATATTGGTAGCAATGATTATATCATTCTCATCCAGAACTTTATTATAAAATTAAAAGAAAAATTAAGAATTTTTCAATAAAATTTCAAGAAAAAGTAAAATAAATATAAATATATTCAGACTAAAAACATTACTTTAAATACCAGTGTTTAATGGCCAATGGAAATAGCAATGTCATTAGAAGCAGACCGGTGATTAACAAGTCAGGTGTCCAATTCATGGTCCAGCAAGGTTCAACCGGATGAACTGTTTTTCTTTAATTTTAAATATCCATTTAACATGAATTTAAAAAATCTAAACCATAAATGTTAATTTAAATATATAAATCTTTTGTTATAATACTATATTACTTCAATTCATCCTTTATTCTATTAATAATATTAAAATAAATGTTAATCTAAATATATAAATCTTTTGTTATAATACTATATTACTTCAATTCATCTTTCATTCTATTAATAATATTAAAATAAAAAAATTCTACTATTGTACCGAACTGGGCCAGATTGTACCGGTCAACTGACCAATTCGTGGTCAATTCAACAAGAAGTCCAATTCTGATAACACTCGTAAATATGAGACTTATGCATACAACTCTAATAAATTTAACATAAATTTAATGAATGAAAATCAAGTACATATTAATGTAAATGAAGATATATCATACATACTAAATATATAATAGTTGTGATGATTTATGGAGGTTGTCACAACTATTTTAAGAAGAAATAAGGGAAGAAATGGTCAAAAGTTTGCACACTATATAATGTGCTTACCAAATTGTTGATAAATTCAAAAAACTATCAGTGATAATTTGTAAAACAATACCTATCACATTATCAAAAAATTAGAGATGATATTGATAATATCTCCAATATTATTGATACTATTGGAGCTATTATAAAAAAAAATGAAATGACAATATTTTTTTTCTTCCAATAATTTATCTCTACACTGCCCGCACGGTGACCTCAGTTATACAATTGCTGATAATATCAATTCCATGAACACAAGCCATCAAAAGCATGAACCACTTGCGATGGCCACAATACTACATCCTCACTGAAGATTGATCCTGACCATCAAATTGTCCATTTAAAATGAATAATAGTCAACACTTCCACATCATTGGTAAGACCTAAGAATAATTTGATTTAAAGGTCATCTTCATCACAATTGGAATTTACAATTCAAGCATTTGTGACATCAATGTTGCATGCAAGATGGTTAATTACACATGATGATTCATAACTCTGATGGAAAATCAACAGAAGACATGCAAGTATTGAAATCCAAAGCAGGGAAGCAAATTTTTGAAGGGTGCAGGGGGCATTTAGGAAGTAGAGTGAAAATGGTACCTGACGAAGAATATCTGTTGTGATTTCTGTGTTATGGAGATCAAGGGTTGAGAGCTTAGAGCACATTTTGAATAATGAAGGTGGGAGGGACTTAAGGCCATTGTTGCTGAGATATAATGCCTGCATTTATAATAAGGATTACCATATTTCATATTTAACACACGGAGTTACTATGAGAAAAATGCTAGTTATCAATGTGACTATTGATCTGGAAAAGGCAAAATAAATATATATTTAGCAGTCCTGGGAGGAAGCTAACACTTGATGCATTGGTAAAATCTTCCGTCTGTCTACATGAGAACGCAAGTTTAATTTTGAAGGCAGCCATCGTGCATAAAGCCAAAGGTTAGGACTGGGTTTTATCACCCTTCACCTCCTGGGACAAGCCTTAAACTGGGTTATAACCCTTTTTTGATACTAAAAGAAAAAATAAAATAAAAATCATTTGTTGCTCTAGAAAGAAATTGAATGCCTTTGAGGCCCTATTTGGTAACAGGGGGAAGAGAAGAAAATTCTTTTTCCTCTTTTTCTCACCACTTTTAATTGATGGAAAATTTACACAACAATCCTAACTTTTTCTTTCCATTACCGATATTTCCAATCATCAGCTCCTAACTTTTCATCCAAAAAGGCTATTTATTTTAAATTTTTACCCCCTATCCCATCACATCATTTTCTCCTTTCTCCTCCATTTTTTCCTCTTTATCTTTCATTCTCTTTATCCCAAACAAACCCTTAATTACTTAAGAGTGCTGATCTTTGCATATATTTAAATCAAGACATGCTCTTTGGATAAGTACCAATTAGCAACAACAGGCTGGAGTTTTGATGCAGGCACTCCCCTCTTGAATCACAGAAAACAAGGTCCAAAGAGTTTCCTTTCTTTGGGATCCTCAATTACATATTGCTTGATGGTAAATAATCCAACTGTATCAGAAAAAAAATTTCATACAGTTCAACAAATCATACAACATGAGCATGAAACAAAATAGATCCTTTAGAGTGCTGATCCTTCCACATATTTAAATCAAGACATGCTCTTTCAATAACTACCAATTAGCAACAACAGGCTGAAATTTTTGTGTGGGCAGTGTCCCCTCTTGAACCACAGAAAACAAAGGTCCAAAGAGTTTCCTTTTTTAGGGATCCTCAATTACATATCACTTGATGGAAAGCAATCCAACTATTTATCAGAAAAAAGATTTCATACAGTTCAACAAATCATACAGCATGAACATGAAACAAAATAGATCCCGTATTCAAATGATGATGAACAGGATCAGTATAGGGCACAATGATCAGATGTATAACAGATCCACTTAGATGTTCATACAGACAGTGCATAGGATTTATAATAATTTTGTGAAAACGAAGAGGACCTCAAGATTATGTAAATTCCCAAATGTCTCTGGTAACTCTTCTAGAAGATTGGATGAGAAATCAACCTGTAAGACACCAGAACTGATCTGAACTGAGAGAGAGATTATTAAGTTGGAAAAACTGGAGATTATTAAGTCAAAAAAACTGGACTTTAAATTTACAATTGAAAGGACTTCTTAACTTAAAAAGAAAAGGATTTCTTTCTAAAAGGAAGGTAGCGGTGGTAGTGGTGGTGATGAAAAAACGAAAATATGATCTTGAAATGAACAAGACTGAAAAAGAATCATGTCATCTTAAGATATGCATGAGTTTGCTCAAGGGGTAAGGAATGCTTCCACAGATCAATATTTAGTGAGCCCCACCATGGATGGCAGACACACCAATTATAGCAACCAGATCCAAGACTGGAGCCCTTGATCTACAGGACCTTTTCAGTTTCAACTGTTCCTTCATTCCTCCCCCAAACCACGCCATGCAGGACTCTGGCTTGAGAGGTATGATAAATCCTCAGATTTGGAGGCATGGTCCACTCAGTAGCTCATGTCAAAACTCATTTGGATCACTAAATTCTGGGCCCCATACCAGCTAACAAGTAAAAAATAAAGACTGACAAATGCACACAAGAACTCAATAAAATGCGTCACCACAACAAGAGAGCAGCAGTCCCCTAAGGATGAAGGAACCAAGCTTATCCTGAAAATAAAAAAGGTTGATTTCAATTGAAAAGTGTAAAAGAAAAAATTTAAAAAAAAAAAAAAAGACAAGATGAATATGCCATACAAGATCTACTGCATTTGGTTCTTATAAAAATGAATATGCCATGCAAGATCTACTACATTTTCCTCTTGCAAAAATGAATATGCCATACAAGATCTACCACATTTGGTTCTTATAAAATCAAATTCAAAGACAATTTTTTCCTTACAACGATGAGTTCTATAAAACAGTAAAAATAAATATACAGAGAGGAAGGACAATGAATTATCATGTCGATTGCCCTAAAAGGACAATCAACAACTTCAAAATACACTTTCTTGCCCTCCATTTTACAAGCCTTCAGCAAAAGGTATTCCAAATGGCAAAATTAATTAACATTGGGTAAGGTTGTACAGAACAGAAATGTGAAATGCTATCTACTCTCAGCATCAATACATATATTTTGTAACTTTGTTTAGATAATACCTGTTACTGTTCACAATTAAAACTTGGAGTTGACTCAAAAGCCCTATTTCAGCTGGAAGGCTTCTTAACTTGTTGTTTGCTATATGAAGTTGCTGCACAGAAGTTAAAGCACCTATGCCAGCAGGCAGAGTGGCTAGACTGCAGAAATAACGAAGTGATCGCGATCAATTTATATTGTAACAGGGGTGTCTGGTTTTCAATCAATTTAGTCGAGTTGCTAAGAAACATTGACTAAAGTTTTCTAAGCAACCACCAGATGTGCTACTATATGTGACAATATAGCAATTGGGTGAGAGATCCAGTCCTTATGTGGGTTGCCATAGACCTCATAGCTTGCAAATTGGGTTTTGCTACTCATTAATTGAGCCAGTGTGCACAGAGAATGCTAAGTTGCTCAGGAAAAGATTAGGAAGGAAAATACATTGGTTGACCTAATGAATGGACCAGTATTACTTTTTGGCCAGCACATGATAGCGAACAACTTCAAATATCAAACATGGATGAACACAGGCCTATGCGGTGGTTCTTGACTTCTTGGGCTTTGTAAACACCTAACATATGCATGACCCAGACCATTAACTACAGCAATAACCAAAAACTCTGTAAATCGCAAACAGGACTCCCACAAGCCAAATGTATGGAGTTCACGTGCTAGACTTGACATCCTGCAAACGTGCGATGCAGATGGGTATGCTGTCCAAACGCGGCCTATAATCATGTCTTCAGTGATTCCTTATTGCGATGACAAGGAATCTCTTAACTAGTGAACTCATGAAACTACCACTTACCAGTTATGGCTTAGAGACAGAAATGTCAGAGACTTTAGTGATGCTATGCCTTCCCAGCTAATGCTTTCGTCTGATATGTCATTTGCATTCAGGAGCAATTTCTACAACATAAAACACGGTTCAAATGAAGTTGAATTGCTGACATACAATGAGTCACGGTAGCCAAATAAGAGTTGAAATCCTAACAAGGGAAAGCAACCCCCCTACATAGCCCTTGCTCTCTGCCCACATGCCCACAATGGGTAGCAACATATGCACTTTTATCATGCACTGTTTGTCAATTTATTCAAAACATTCAGTTCGAATTTTCAATTAAACATGTGGGGTCCAGCCAATAACAATCATCCTGATTGAGTCAGGAATTTGGACCCTAAGGACAGCCGATGGACACCCTTTAAGCCTTTTCAATGCAACATATACATCATTAAAAGGAACTAGCAGGCAATAGGAGTTCTGGAGGGTTGGCTTGGGTGGTGGGAGAAAAGAATAAGATAAATGGAAGTGCATTGTAGAAATATACCTGAATGGATCTCAGAGAGCCAATTTTATCTGATACTTCTTGTATGAAATTGTTGCTAAGATCCAGAAATCGAATGGAAGGTCCACAAGACCAAACTTCATTAGGGACAACCTTACCATTTTTGAACTATGGTCATGGAATAGTAACTGTTATCATCAAACATAAATAAAAATGAAAGATGAAAAATTTTTGGTTATAGGACAGGCCCTTAGATTAAATCCCACAGGAGTACAGCACAAAACATAATGTAGACTGTTACACAAGGCAGTGCATAACCAGACAGCTAGTGGTGAGGGATTAATAACTGCAAAATCAGATCCAGAATCAACTTTCGAGAATGCTAGAGCTTCCAACCATCTTTGGATGCCAAGAGAGTGGCAAGCCAGGGCATTATAAAGAAGAAAGAGAAGCTCTAGCTAAATGCTTTGGGTATAATACAGAAAGTCAATTATAGCAACTCTTTTCCAAATTATTACACAATCCTTACTTTTAAGCAACAGAATGCTTGCTGCCTCCCAAAATGAAAAGGAAAGGATGACAATAACATTTAACATATGTAGATAACACCATCTTCACAGGAATATTGTCAATGTCCTTGAGCCTTAAAAAGATTCAGAACAACAACAGATCATTGTTTTTGTGTGAAAAATACATCAAACAAATGGTGAAGCATCCAATAGTATTATCCAAAATAAACAGCCATAGATTTGAATCTCTGCTGACTATCTACTCAATTTCCTTCACTTTTATTTCTTATGATTCCAGACAAGCACTATGGTTTGATTTAAGCTAACCAAGTGATCTATAAAAAATTGGTTAATCCAATCAATGAAACACTTGAATTGGTCCCAGCGATAATTTGAACAAATCGTCCATGTTGATGATTTGACTTCTCATGTGTCACATAGAAGCTTTGAGGGTTTTAGTCCTCCAAGATATATTTCAACAAGAAACAGAACAGACCATAAATGAGAAAAATGACTCAGCAGGTGCAAAAGGCAACCTGAGATATCAAAAGACACACTAAAAAGATGAAAAAGAAGAACACAGAAGACGAAGAAGAAACATTCAAAATTTTCTTAGCAATAAAGGAAATTTATCAAAGAGTGAAAGCCCTTTTTAAGAACAACAAGGAAGGATATCAACATAAAGAACACTGAAAGTTGCTCAGCACCTTGGAAGTAGAAATTTTATTGTGTCAATCTGTCAAGCACCAGCATATAATGCTATTGAGTAGTTGGTCCAATTCAAAAACATAAAACTTAGAGGCTTAAAAACTATTTATCCAAAACCCTTAATATGCCATATCAATATTTAATCTTAGATGTTTATCAGGGAGGGCATTAAAAAGGACTGTCAAGTCCAACTTCTGGGAGTGATTTTATCTAGTGAAATGATTCTATGAAACCAGTTTCACAATAACCATTTATAAAAACCTCTTAGTTTAGGTCCGTCTTGATGATTAAGAGAAAATCCAATCCAATCATAGGTTTTATTATCACTTATTTAGCTATTAACCTAAAAATCATCTCAATCAAAGATTTATATAGATCAGAAAAGTGAAATCATTTAAGGATGACTATAGACTTGTTAAAAATTGCATAATTGATTTATCGACCCACAAGCTTTTAATCAAACATCCTTATCTTTGAAAATATTCTTCTATAATAGGTGAATGACTTCATAAAATTATATGTTATTTTAATGCTTGAGTGGATATATCTAAATAATTTTATTATACTGTACACAGTTTATACTTTTTAAAATTGTTTGGCCAACATAGGTATCCAATCAACTATACACAGTTTTATACTTTTTTAAATCGTTTGACCAACATAGGTATCCAATCAAGATGGTTTTTAGTCTTTTAACTAACAGGTTAACAATAAATATAATGGTTGGGTTGAATTTTCTCTTAATGATCAATATAGGCTTAAACTAAAAGGTTTCACAAATGCTTATTGTGAAGCCAGTTTCATAGAATCATTTCCCTTTGATCTTATAGCTGCAGAGAATGCTAGAATTGCAATCCATCAATGCATCAGGTATAAATCCAATCAGTAAAGCAAACACCTTTTTTAAGAAAGTATAGCAAATACCCCCTTTTGTCTTTCTGAAGGGTATCTAGAGGATGAAAAGAGTAGAATTAGTCAAACTAAAAAGAGTAAATGGAATTCCATTATAGCAATAATAAAGCTGAAGAATCACATTATTCAACTAAATAGGCTACAAAAATAGATAGTTCAAAAGGGACATTCCTATGGGATAGCCAAAAGGCCAACCATGCTTCACAGGGCACATTTTACATGAAAAAGGAACAACGTATGATATGTGATGAGCATAGATGAAATGAGAATATTAAGAAAAATGAATGGAAACATGAGGAAATGTAGAATTAGAAAGGAATGGTACTAATAGATTGTAAGATTCCGAAAAATAGACTCAGATGATCTAGCCCCTGCACAATAGAGGTTTGGAACTAACAAAATTAGTGGTTAGCTGCCAAGGTCACAAGCCAGACAAGGGAGAAGAAAATGCCAAAAGGGCATTGGTAGAGATTACGAATAAAGCCTTAAAAGGCATGCCATTTGAATGGCAAATGGTCCATGGTAGAATAGAATGGCATAGCAAGATTCATGTAGCTGAAACCATTTAGCTGAGAGAATGCTTAGGATCAAGATGATGAAGGTAAAGCATAGCAAGTACTTTTAAGTTGTATTCTGACAAAGCTACAACACCAGTTGCCTTCCAACGCTCTGGCTGACTCTTTTCAATGGATGTGGTTGCGTTGTTGGTCCCAGTTCGATTAGCATCAACAGTTGCCCTTGACTTGGACAGCGATAGAGCCTGTTTAGTGATGGGACCATCCTGTTTCAGGACAATGTCAAATTAGAGGCTTCAGAATGTACCAAATCCTTTAGGCAATGTATCAAAGATTTTGGAAAACTTCATGAATTTCACAATATATGCAGGAAACAGGCTTCCTGAGTAAGAAGCTTTGCTATAGCAAATGGAATAAGAGCCTGTTTGGCCTAGCTGTGAAATTTCAGCCATTGTGAAAGGTGCTGTTAGAAGCAGAGCTTTTACTGGAAATACTATAAGTAAGAAGCTATTTAGCGTTTGGTTTTGTCATTTGAAAAGTACTTTCAGTATTAAATATGCACTTGGCCTAAAAATCCTGAAAGTACTTCTGAGTAGATAAAATCACTAAAAATGGCATATAAAAGAACTTCACAATCTAATCGCCTTGACAATGCCAAATATATTTATATATTATATATTATACAAGAATATATTTTATAAAATATAAATTTCATAAAACATAGTTTTGTATATTTGATATGTATTAGTTTTATATATTTGATATGTATTACACATAATATATGTCAATAAATATACATATATAATATATTATATAAATATAGAGAATATATATGTATAATATTTTCATATAAAATATATAATATAAATAATAAATACAAAATAATATTTATATATTTAAATAAACCCATAGAAATACTTGTCAGTCTAACCTACTTGATAATTATATATTTTTCTTTCCAAACACATTTAAATATTTTAAATAAAAATATAAATACATAAAATATTTTTTAGATAACATATATTGTATATATCTCATGTTTATACATATTAATAATTATATTTTTTTAATGCTAAACAGATTTAAATGTTTTATATAAAAACATAAATACATAAAATGTATTTTATATATTATATATCTCATGTATATATACATGATTTATAATATATAAAAAGATATTTTGTAATATGTATAGTATCTATAAAATATACACATAATATGATATGTGTATCATGAGATATTTTCACTTTGTAAAGTATAATATATATATATATATATATAGTATTATGCTAGCTCGTTGATGCATATCTGCTTTCCTAAAGATACAAAGATTCAATAAGTATTTTTGTCTTTGTTCTGTAAAACGCGAAAGCTTATCCAAAAAGCACCAGGTTGGTGCCTCTACCAGAATGCAGTTATTCAGCTTCCACGGAAGCTGAACACAGTTTTAACTTTTGGGCCAAACAAACAAGGAAAAATAGAAAGTGCATTTGTGCCTGGGAAAGCGCTTCCAACCGCAGAAAATACAGCCAAACAGGCCGTAAATAGAATGGAAAGAATAAACTTCAGCAAAGTAAGGGGAAAAAAGTTAATTGTATGAGTTGCAAGGTGATAACTAAACTCATTGAATTCATATCAAAATCAAATATTGAATTGGTTTGCAACAATATGCAAATGAGTCTGATTTCCTCAGTTTGGAGCACAGGAGAATTCAGCAAATGTTATAGAAATTTATTTCTTTCTTCCTTTAATACTACAGTATTTGAACCTGAGAAAAGAGCTAACCAAGAAAGAGAAGTACAATGTTTTAATTATGAGAAATCAACCCAAAATGACATCAGATATACATATCCCTGCAAAATTATCTCATTTAAAACCCAAGGGAGGGACAGTGCTAAGTGAAATGCACTGTTTGAACTTTGAATTGGAAGGACTCACTGTCATAGGTCCCATAGACCCTGCCAGTTGCAGCAATGGTAGCACTCCAGTGAGCTACTACTACAGTCTAAATTTTGATGGATGGTTCCTAGATAACTCCAGTAACTCAGAAAATGAACGTCGTTTGTGAAATGCTGAAGGACAATTTGTTCTAGAATTCTCAGGACTAGATGGTTAAATGGCAGAACATTGAGAAGGCTACATTGGTACTAGCCTACACTCTACACGAAAGCCCAGACCTAGATAGGAACCATTCTGAGTCATTACATCATAAAACCCGTTTGGGCAACAGCATGGCTAGCTCCTTTCTGAAAGAGACAATCATAATTTTTTTCATTCCAGATTCCAGTATGTAACTCTGTGACATAGAGTTATCATTCTTTCAGTCCTGGATGCGACACACACTATCTCCATTTTTGCTTGCAAGAAATCTTGTAAATTCAACTTTTCTTTTACCAATCGCTGAACATCTGTACATATGAAGAAAGGGGAGACTGGAGAGAAACAGAGGTAGAAAACTAAAAAAGATTAAAAATGCAGGCTGGACCCCTTGTGAAAGAAAGTCATTTTTTCTGTTAATGGTGTAGCCGCCTTGTCAAAGAGTCACGACCTTTTTCAGTCCAGGATGTAACACACTCTTGTCTTCATCTTTCCTAACTACAGATCTTATTATAAATTCCTGTTTTCTCCTATGAGAAGAGGCAAAATTCTCTCTCCATCTACTGATGTAGTACGAGAAGAAGAAGAAATTGGAAGAAAGAGAAAGGATCCTCTCAAAAGGAAAAGAAGGGAAGAAAAAAAAGAAAAATAGAAGAATTTCGGGATTTATAAGAGAAGCATAAGAATATTAGAGAGCTTTAATAGGAAAACTCATATTCAATTGTAATCAATCAGTAAAGTATCCTAAACATATAACATGAGTCCCCATTTAAAAAAGATGAAAAACCCTAACATAGCCGTTTAAATAAAACTACAAATAAAGTAATAGAGACGGCAATCCAAACCATCCAATAAGTTGATCTATATTTGGATCACTTGATGCTCACATCAAATCCCAAATAAAATAATTCAATATCTAAAATCATAAATAAAACTTCCCTAAAAATATATAATAATAAATAAACCCAAAATCTTATGCAATAGTCTTATGGCTCATATTGCATCCTTCATCATTCTCCTTGACTTGAAAGAAAACTCACCCTCGAGTTTTGATGTTAAAGTTGACCATACTCCAAATCAAAACAAAACTTTTTGAGATTTAAGGTTGATTTAACAAGATTATTCCAATTTCAAGGAAAGAAAAATTAAGAATTTGTATTAAAAAAAAATCCTTTTTCTTTTAAAAATCAAAATCTTAGTTGAACAAAAGCTGTAGGAGTTATTTTCAAATAGAAAGAGGGATTCAAGCAAGCTTAAATTTTGAATCTGCAGTGGAATTAGGACTTGGAATTTTATGTTTTTGCCAAAAATTTAAAAAATGGTATATTTTTCTAGCAATATACTTTGTGCACATAGCTTTAATTTAGGGCTCGTTTGGCCTAGCTATGAAATTTCAGCTGTTGAGAAAAGCACTTTTAGAAACAGAGCTTTCAAAAAAAGTGCTATCGGTAAAAAATTGTTTAGTATTTGGCTTTGTCATCCGAAAAAGTGCTATTTAATGTTATTTTTATGTTTGGCTGAAGTTGTTAAAAGTCTTCTAGATGCTAAACTTACCAAAAAGAGCATATAGAAATACTTTTAGCCTGACTCTTTTAGCAATAAAATTATTTCATGTATTTTCTATAAAAAACATATAAACTACATTAAATATTTTTTATACATACAAAATGTAAAAATATAATATTCACATATATTAAATTATATATATATTTATTAAGATCTATATATTATATATTTTATTTATTATATATTCTTATATATCATCATATCATAATAAACATATACTATATTGTATATAATACTATATATTCATAATATATTTTATATAAAATAGATATTTTTATTAAATATATATTGTATATTTTATTCATATATATGTATATATAATAAGCATCTAATATACACATATGTTCTTGTTGCAAGTTTTGATAAAGTTCTAAATGCAATGATTATTCAACTTTGTAAAGCACGTAAATATTAAAAAGGGTATTTTGAACTTTTATTGGGAAAACGTAGAAGCTAGCAATGAAAAGCACCAAATTAGCACTTCTGTCAGAACGCGCATATTCAGCTTTAGCAATGACATAAAGTGCTTCAAAATGTATAGCCAAACACTGCCCAAAATTTACAAACATCGCTTTTAGACACATGAAAGCACTTTCACCCTTCATAAATATAGGTCCAAACAGTCCCTCATAGTGGGAAACCCAAATCTTCCAAATTTTGGTCAATTTGAGTTTGACTTTATTTTTAAATTTCCTCTATTTTAGGAAAGAAAGTTGGATTTGCTTTTTCATTTCATAGATATGTTAGATAGTCTAATGAAATGTTTATTAAATTATAAAAAAATTTAAAATAAAGTTTGTTATTTTTATAGATAAATTTTTAGTTTTTAGAATTAAAAACTCTGAAAATTATTTTTTTTTTTTTTTTTACACAAATGTGAGGATGGCTCATCTATAATATGTTTTCTGTAATATGGGTAAGCTTATTCATTGAATAGATTTTCAAGAATGTATTTGTTATTTTCATATTTAATTTTATAATTTTCAAAATCAAAAAATTCTGAAAAATAATTTTTTCCAAAGGTTAAGCATAGCAGCTCAAATGCAGTCTATTTTATTTAATAGGGGTATATTTATTTATGCTTGCAACAAATTGCATTCTCTATTTAATATCTAAATCAAGAAGTTGTTTTTTATTTATTTAGTTACTGCATAATTAAAACAATAACAAGTAAAGAAAGTTGAAAAGATAAATTATTCATTTAGAGCAAAAGAAAAAAAATGAACTATGGATTAATTAACATTGTTGTAAGAACCTGACCGGATCAGCTGGTTCAACCATTTTCTAACCAATCCTCAATTTAACCAATAAAAAAAAAACTGGGATAAACAATTTAAACTGCCGGCTGAACTGCAGAACCAGCTTGGCCAGTTCACAAGAAATGTAAAAATAGTTCACTTGGAAGGTGTTCCTATTCTCGAACAAGGCATCTCATTTCTGTCATTGTTTCCTTCCAGATGCACTGCATCACCATCTCCAGTCGGGACAACTTGTGCTCGATTTTGTTAACCCTTGCATGCTTGATTACACAACTAGGGCTGTCAGTCACTATTCAATCATTAATCTCTCAGTATTCCAGATGATCATTCCTTGCGGCAATGTAGTGGTGATGACAGTGATGGGTTTTGAGGCAGGGTGGGTTTCTCCATTTCAGTGGGACCCAAAAAGGACGACAGTGATTGGTTTTAGTTTTGAGGCATATGGATGGCTTTCCCATTTCAGCGTCATGGGAGAGACAATAAGAAGGGAAGAAAGTTTATTTTATAGTAAGAGTACAGAGAAGTTTTAGTGGTGGATTTACATCTACAAAGAGGATCCATTAGTGGTGGGTGTACATCTATAAAGAGGATCCATTAGTGGTGGGTTTACATCTATAAAGAGGATCCATCACTTAAAAGTCAAATCTAGACTGTCCACTGGATACAATGCATTATATTAACCACCGAGAATAAAGATCAAGTCAATTTTCAGATTTCAATCAACTGATTTAAATCCAGTTTAAACCAACAGTTGAACCAGATTGAACCAAATCAGACAAATACTTGGTTCAATCACCAGTACAATTCTGATAACACTAATTAATAATTAACATAAGCTGAATTGACAATATAGCCATTCTTAGTAAGAATGGACTGACGTACTATCATTTATATATGAAAAATACAAAATTACTATAAATTTTTATGCATAGCAATTTTTTCCTTTCTGAATATTTTTGCATAAATTTTGGCTTAAAAAATGTTCCTATGCAATCCAATATGGTGTTGATACCGATATGATTAGTTTTTCAAGCAACCAATATGGCATCCAATACCAATAGGTATAATTCTCTCTCTATCCACCATGCTGAGGCAGCACGACTCTCTCTCTCTCAATACAAACACATTCATATATAGAAAGTATAAACTATAAAGAAATGAAAGAAGGCTATGAGGAATTCACTCTTCTATCCCTATTCCCCCCACCACTCTGTACAAAGCGTACACGCATGCGCACACACACATCCCCCTATCAATACAAACACACATTTGTATACCAAGAATAAAAAAGAAGAAGAAGAAGAAGAAGAAGAAGAAAAAGGCTGTGGAAAATTCAGCCTGCAAGAACAAATATTCCATCATTTACCTGTTCCAAAGGCACAATATCATATATTATGGATCAAAATGTTTCCACTGCTCAGGTGATTGATGGAGTTTGCATCATCCTTTAGAACAAGTTGACAACATCCAAATGCCAGAGGAAAACCTGGATACTTTATAAATCTGTGATGTTGTGGCAATGTTCAGCAGACTACAGGACCACAGTAGGCCAATACCATTCAATATCAAGGTTTTCACTGATAAACCATACCCTCTCTTAATTATAACACCATAAGCATTCCCTCATGTTGAAAACTTAACAGAAAGCTCAAGTAAATCCTTGTTATATTTCAAAATCCTATATATTTAAGTTAATTTTTTTGTGAATGGCATAGATCTGAATACAAAAGGCATATTAAAACCCCAGCAAGAACAGAAGGCGAAAAAATTACCCCTTGGTGTAAACCTTGAGTGGCTACCAGCATAATCTTTGACCCATCTGATACTTCTGATGAATTCAAGGTCATTTTATCAACCAGAACCTTCCCTGTTGCACACTACCATTAGTGGGCTCTCTTCAATCTTTCATATACAGTGCTACCAGGCAAGAGTGAAATTGTATGGTAGGATTCATGTAGCTAATATCCATTAATTGGAATAAGGTTGAGGTTAATGACACAAGCATTGGAGCAAACACCAACATAAAATTAGCAAGGAGAAAATGGGGAGCTTTTTAACACAGGAAATATCTATGCAGTAGTACAATGATGTATGATTTTTGACAGTAGCGAAAGCATGCTATATGGTCTAAAGGATGATCACCTATAGTTAGTTGAAAATGCTCCAATGCTGCTAATATGCAAATGCCTGGCAGGTTTAAGAATGCAAGAGGCACATGGGATTTACTGTTCAGCACCACCTTGAAGATCACCTGCACAATAATTAGGCTGTTCGACTCATCTGGCCATCTACATATGCATATGAAATCAAAATGCAAAAGCCTAATTTAAACCATGTATTATATTAGTACAAGACGGTAAAACCAGTTAGTAAACTGCCTACTGTTAGGCAGTTGCTTGTGGTGGGGTTCACCTTATATGGTTCAAGATTCTTACACCATGTTTTCCATGGGAGATCAAACTGTAAAATTAAATACAGTGGTGGAGAGAAAAAGACATAAATCATCCACCAATGCTTAAATGGATGACTAAACACTATAGTCGATGTTATGCATCCCATATGCTACTGAATTACGTGAAGAAAATGAAAATGTTTTTTCAATAACGTGACTAGGTGCAGCACAACATATTTCAACCAGCAATAGAATGGTGAGCTAGCCTCTAGAAAAAGGGGTGCACCCAACACATGAGGAACCTGCTAATTCTTGTTTTAGAAAGGGTGAGATGTATGCAGCCTTACCTCTACTTTCTAGAGAATTTATTTTTGTAACTATAATACCCTACCCTTAGCCAAATGTGAAGTATCATCTGCTTTAAGTTCATTACATTCTACTATCATACATAACCCGTGCAGTTTTATCCTTTTGGGCCATCTCTCCAGCCCAAAAAGCATTTGATGAAGGAATTAGGCAAATATATACCCAGTTTCTCTCTCATTACACTTCTGATGTAGGATTCTGGAGGCCTCACAAGCCCAACACATTGTTGCCACCGTCCTCAACGTCCAATTAACTCCCGCCAAACCAACGGTACCACCATGGATGCTCAATAGGTTCCAATGTGGCCCCACATGGCAGTAGCCAGGGAGAAGCTCTGATATCATTTGTAATGCCCCACCCCTAACCTAGTGTGAAGTATTGCCTACTTTGGACCCACCACAATAACTCAAATCTACACTACTAAGGATGAAGGCATAGTGCTTTACCATTGCGTCAGGTATTACCTCTAAAGATCAAAATGATTCACTCAACATGACTCACTTTTGACTTATAAGTTTTCACATGATTCACAGGTAGCTATTAAAAGAAAGCCACATCTAAAGGCTTATATTTTCATTCTAATACATCCATACTATCATCATGCCACACAATCGGACTGATCAGGAGCATTGTTCCAGTGGGTCAATCAACCCCATTGACAAGACAGCACTTAGAATGTTAGAAAATCAGACAGCATAAATTTCTGATTAGTTCACAGTCAAAGTGGTAGTTAAACATGGTTTAATATCCCAATCCCCTAAAGAAACATGGTTTAACGTGCCAATACCCCAAGCAGTTCCTTATGGCAGAACAGCCCGCCAATACCTTCACTATCTGATGATCCTATCCATCCAACTGGTTGCATGTAATGGCAAAGACGACTCGATAGCACTCTTTCATTTCATTTACAGATTCGTGAGACAACAAGGTCCAATGCGCTACTTGGATCATCAAAATTGGGCCCACACATACAGGTCGCCATGTCAGGCACCAAATCAAGATCAAACATGATTCTATCCCTCCCAAAGACAGAGATAAAGGCGTGCATCAGCAAAACGATTTTAGCGCGTGAGGAGAAACAAATTATTCATGAAATCTAGCAAAGCAATTGGATCGGAAGACGGAAACAGAAACAGTCGATCCTTCTACGTTTCAGCCGTGAATTTGAGTGATTTGGGAGGGGCAATCGGCCAACAAAAAGAGAATGAAAACGGCAATGAGATGTTAGTGGTAGGATTACCTTTGGAGATGAGTTTCTGGCCTCTTGGGAGGACGTTTGTGATGGGTTGGAGATGGGATTTGAGATCCATGACGGTGGCGTAGGGAGAGATGAAGATAGGAATCGATCTGCCACTGAACTTCACATGGACGGTGATTGTGGGGGTGGACCCATCTTCTGCTTTTATGGCCATGCTTGGGCTTGCTGCTTCCAGACGGTTTCAGAGAGAGAGAGAGAGAGGACGTTCTGAGTTTTGACAAAGGGCCTCGTTCTGAGTTTTGACAAAGGGCCTCTTCAAAACCAAATCGAGCAATGAAAGAAGAGAGTTTTTGGCGGAAGGGCTCTCCAAAATCAAAATCAAGCAATGAATTGACAGAGATAAAATGAAAACCATGAAACGGCTAACAACTTGCGGTCTCGTGGTCTGTTGCCGTCGGAGGCCCGCGCCTAATCGGACAAGTCACATCGTCTCCATGTAGGAAAACCCAAATTTTGGCAAAAATGTAAAAGAAAATTTTAAAACAGAAAATGACATTTATAGATAACTTTGTGATAAAATTGAAGTATTTATAGTAAAATCAGAATAAGTTTTGTATTTTTCTAACAATAAACGCAATTGTTTATTAGATTCTAGAAAATAGCCAACTTTCACTTTATTAAAATAGCCATCTCTTGACCTTAGAGTTTTTTTCAAATCGGTGCCCGTATTTTGCTGACAAGCCCAGATGCGTGCCCAAGTTTTTAGTTTTCTCAAATCCATGTCCAAAATTTCTCTCCCGTTTTCAAATTTATGCCCGACGATGCCAAACCTCGTCGGACAATGGATTTCCTTCATTTGATGATGATAATACCCCAGATGCGAATGGTAAAAAGAAAAATCTATTTAGAGTCATTCATCACTTGACACCAAAACCTCTTCTCCTTCCCCTTCCTAGCTTCTCCGAAGCAACAACCGCAAAAGTCCCGACGCTCGTTACCCTTCCTATCATAGCTTTCCTTATCCAACCCGTGCTTATCTCTCTCCTGCAGGTCGCAGCCCCGACGCTCTTTGAAATCTTCCTTTCTTCTTACCTTCAGATTACGTTCTGTGAACGAAGCTACGTGGGTTTGAAAGCCAACATTGCCCCTCTTTTGCTTCTCTTTATCTCATTTTCAATGGTATCTTATTTTAGGAAAATATTTTTAGAAAAATTATTTAACCAAAATGCTCTTCATTTTGGTCCATAAAGAAGTATGCACTTTCCTTCTATGTTCCATTGCTTCATTTTGTACCACCAAGAAATAAAAGAGAAAGTCCTGATAATTAAAGTATGCAATTAGATGACTTATGTTGAATGATTCTGTTATACATACTGGATTGTAGAAACTTTAGTTTCATTGAGATTGTTTGAACTTCAAAACATCAAATCTTTTTGCAGGCATGTAGATTCATTTAGTCAGTTGTAGAAATGGCTAGCAGAATCAACTACTCTTGAAAAATGGAAGTTCAAGAGAAAATTTTAGTTTTCTAGTCTCAATGGAATACAAACATTTTGTAGTAAAAGATTCTTTAATTTTTCCAACACATTCTTCTTATTGTGTAAAGCTTCGTAAGCTGTAGGGTTTTTGAATGAGTTTGAACAAGAAGAGAGATGCATGGGAGCTAAATTTCTAGCATTATATTAGCTATTACGAATGCAAAAGTAAAAGATTTCTAAGTTGAAATATCTTTTTTGTAGGTTTTAACTCCAATGGTAGAATGTATAAAATTGTGCATTCACTATAGGAGGGGGGGCATTTCAGTGGAACAGTTCATATGGGAGCATGACCTACAATGGTGACCTAAGACAAATCATAACAGTGGAGGAGGAGTTAGTCACACTCTGAGACCTAGTTTAAGAGATTGAAAGAAAAATCAACATCCCAAAAGATAAGATGAAATTACATTATATAATTCCACATGATACATCATATGAGCAGTATGAAGACTTGGATGATGAATGTAATTCACTGAATATGTTTAAAAAGTTTTCAAATGTCAAGCCTTCTAAGAAGGGAAAATAAAGGAAAAAAATATATGCCATAGATGTGTATATGACTGTCGTAATGAATAAACGGATTGGTACAGGCAAGAAGGCATGCATATTAAGTGGAAGACGAGAATTGTTTGATGTCCAGAATGAGCAAGTGCATGGGCAAGAATTTGTAGTAGAAGAGCCAGTTGATGACCAATGTGATAAAGAAGTGCACGGTGATGAAGAACCACATGATGATGAAGAAAATTATATAGTAGATGATACACTAGATGCTGAATATTACACAAAACTGTTGAGGAATACAACCATTTAAACATTTGAAGTGGAGGATGATGTCATCCAGTTCGAGCCTATTGTCTCATCTGATGATTTAGACGAAGAGAGGAAAAGTGTACATGTAGATGATCATACAATGGTTGCAAACCCGAATTTAGTAGTAGGCATGAAATTTAAAGATGCCATAAATTGTAAGAAGGTCATTCATGAGTATGCAATTAAAAAACTATTTAATATTGTATTTTCTAGGAATACAAAGGAAAAAATTGTAGGAAAATGTTCCTCACCACAAAATTCATAGAGATGTTATGCAAGAGTTAAGTAAAATAATATCAGTTTTTGTTTAAAGACATTTAATGTCACCCACAATTGTATGACAATTGTGGTCTAAGGAAGAAGACAACTACTCAACAATGGGTTCTAGATGAAGTGAAAGATAGTTTGTGTGCTAATAAAAAATATAGCCCGAAGCTATTAATGAATGAGATAATGCGTGAGACAGGTATATGTTTGAATTACAAGAAAGTATGGAAAGGAAAATATATTGCCACTAATGAGTTGTATGGATCTGCTGAGGATTCGTTTAAGAAAGTTCCTTCTTTTTGTGCAACAATGAGGAGGGTAAATCCAAGTAGTATTGTGGAGTATGAGCTATATTCGTACATAACATTTCAAAGATTGTTTATATCTATTAGGGGATGTGTGGAAGGATTTCTATGTGGATGTTGTCCCTTGATATTTTTGGATGGTTGCCACTTGAAGAGTCACTACAAAGAAATTCTACTTTCAGCAGTTGCTTGTGATGGTAACAATTTTATCCTGCCCCTATGAGTTGCAATGGTGGAACAAGAGTGTACGGACAGTTGGGAATGATTTTTAGGTTATCTAGCTCAAGTGATTGGAGATGGAGACTTCTGTTTTACGTTAGACCAACAAAAGGGTCTAGTAACAGTTGTCTCATAGTTATTCCCGACTAGTGGACACCATTTTTGCATGCGTCATTTTTATGCAAATTTAAAAACTTATAATTTTGGTAAAAGTATAACAGTAAGATATTGCTTCCAAGGCATAGCTCGAGCGTACACAAGATATGAGTGGGAGGCATGCATTGAGCAATTACAACAATTATTTATAGAAACATACCAGTATGTGATGAAGGAATCTCCTATACACTAGTCACGGGCTTTCTTCAAAGATGACTTTCCTTGTAATTCAATTAAAAATAATATAGTTGAGTCCTAGAATAGTTTGTTGCAGGATCTACACCATCGACCAATATGTGAGCTCTTTAATGGCATTCATATCAAGATGATGACGATGTTTGAGAGATGACAAAACTTGAGTTTTTACACATGGGATAAACCAGTAGTACCAAGAGCTAGAAAAAGAGTTTTGGAGAATATTAGGGTAGCTAAGTGGTCTATTGTGAGGCATGCCAATGAATTCAAATATGAAGTTGAATATGATGATGGGAGGCATACTTTATATTTAGTTAGGAGGATATGTTCATGTAGGCAATGGTAGATTGATGGAATACCATGTAAGCATGTATGTGCAGTGCAAATTGAGGAAAAAGTTGAGCCTAAGGATTTATGTACTCCATACTTTTTCTGTACAATGTACTATGTAACTTATCAAGGCATCATTCATACAATGCCGGATTCTAAGTTTTAGGATCGAATTCCTTGTAGTCGGCAAATCCTCGCACTAATAGTGAAATAGGGTGTAGGTTATGCTAAGATTAATAGAAGATGTGCTGCTGATGAAGGACCTCGTGCATCGCAGTCTCAAACTGTTTGAGTAATTACGGTACTCTTAGTCATAATAGGAAAAGTTACAAAAACCTACCACAAGAGAGTATATCCAGTGCTTCAGCTTATGTCGAGATCAGGTAGAAAAATGCAGTTATAAGGAGCAGAGGCAATAAGAGGAGCCAATGTTGAAAGGAGTAGCAACTAGCATAAGGGGTCGAGTTTGTTAAGTTCATTCCCATAACTATGTGTCTTTTATTTTAAAGTATGTTTTTTGTAAGTTTCAGCTTATTATTTTCAATTTGGATTTTTAAGGAATGGCTGTTCTGCTACTTTCATTCCATGTACTCCTCTGAAAGTTTTATAAGCTTTAACCTTGCCTTTTGTTGTTTACTATGTTTTCAATTTTGCTGATGGTAGATTATACAATGGATTTCACAGATCATCAAGGACTTCATAAGTGATGCATTTATAAGCTTCGACCTTGCATTTTATTCCATACTATGTTTTCAATTTTTCTCGACTTAATTATTTTTTTTCTTTTTGTTGGAATTCTCTATCTATTTAGGTATCCTTCACAAGCTTGATTCTTTGAAGGACAGCTTGTAGGAGAGGAGTTTCCCATGTTTGCTGAGAGCACTGGTTGCATGAAGAAGTCTTCAGCATTTAGTAAAGCAGTCTGCTTCGCATTGTCACTTGGGTTAACCTACATGATTAGGAATTTTTACCTTTGATTCTGGGATACTTAAACTACCATTTTTGTAATTTTATTTTCAATTTCACCACATCTTGTAATTTAGCTATTCAATGCGCCAATAAGTTGTTCAGTTACAGAATGATCTAGTGCTAATGCATAATTTAGCTCACAAAGTTGGCCTGCCTACTATAGGCATATATGATTTTGAGCATTAGGATTTCGAGTCCTGTTGTGGTTTGTTGCTGGTTGTGGAGCAAAGTGTAGAAGCATTAATAAAGCTAGTTGTGATTTGTTGCTTAATGTAATGAATTAATATCTTCATTCAAGTTTGCTTCTAACTTAGGAGCTGTTGTATTCTAATAGTGACTCATATAATAAAGATTGTATTCAACTTTAGTGAAATACATAAAGGATAAGTCTTGACTAAAAAGGATAAATGATAACGAAAAAAAGTACCATGATTGCAGTAATTATACATAGTCAAATTATTTTGATTAGAAAGTGTATCCACTACTCTTCTTAGGTCATTGCCATACAAATAATCTCGCCATTACCATTTGAACTGATTGGATGCTATAATTAAATTAAAGAATGTAATGTTTCTCAATGATTATTATAACTTAAGCAGAAATCGTACAAAATAATTAATAGGTCAATAATCATCCACTAAAATCAAACTAGTATATTGTCAACATATGATGACCCGAATTCTATTGTAGTCAGTTCGAAGATCTCATGGTGTGATAATAGGCCACTGGGCCTAATCTAGTAGCCCACCATTGATTTCCCCGGGGGTGCGGGGCAAAGCCCCTACGGTACGGACCATACGTCTGAAGACATGCTGTGAAGACTTCGTGTATAGCAAGGCGGTGCCGGATGATTTTGTGGGCGCGACAGAAGTCAACACGGTGTCTTATCTTGTCTCCATCGTAGTGTTCACCTATCTTGTCCTCTTCACAATGATTTAAGTTAAAAGAATGCTCAAAAAGGATACAACTAAAATTTCAAAAACATTTCTGAAGTCAAGTACGTGAAGATAAGAAGTATGTCAGAAGTACTTTAGAAAATTAAACATGAAGATTACTTATTTCAGAAGTTTATCAAAAGTAATCAGAAGCAATGTAGAAGAAGTAGCTCTGAACTTTTTCACTCACACAGAAGTTACTCAGAACTAAACAGAAGCAAGTGTAGAAGAAGTTTCTGCAATAAAAAGTAGCTCAGAACTTTTTCACTCATATAGAAGTTCTGCAGAACTTCTGACCTTCAAGCTTGAGCACCAGAAAAGCAAAATTTACTTCTGCACGTAACTCAGAACTTCTGCGATTATTAACGCAGAAGTTCTGGACACCTCTGCACACTCTACTTAGAACCTTTTCACTCAAACAGAAGTTTTATAGAAAATGGTAAGTGGCCAGAAAATAAGGAAGTATTTCATATGAAATACAAAATTCATAAATTTCATATAAAAAACAAGAAAATGACAAGAAAAAAAGCTAACTTGACTGAGAGTGAAGCTCCGCAAGATCTTCATCTCCTCAAGAAAAGCTCTCATGCTCTTAGATCTACAGTGTTTGACATTCTCTTTAGTAGAAGACATAGTTCTCTGCTTATCAAATCAAAATCTACTGCAAGCTCATGCTCATTTTCAAAAGAATAGTCAAACACCCACCTTACTTAAAGTATCCAAATCAAGAACCTATCACTTGGAGTTATGATTTTCTAACACAACTCAAGCCCATCTCTCTTCCCATATTACAAGATAATAGACATTCTTAACATAACAAAACAATGTAAATTGCAGCAGCAACAAATTAACAAAATAAAAAAAACCATCTTGAATATTAGAAAGAGTTTGAAAAACCCACATCAATGAAAACTATCCCTGCCCAACCAACAAGACAGCAAAACTAAATACAGTCCTTCAAATCCTCCCATCTACAAAAATCAAAACAAATGGAGTGAATGACCAAAACCCATCACTAAGGGACCAACACATTACATGACCAGAAAATGCACTAATGGTCATGTTCCATTAAAGGAAACTAATGAGCAAAGGTTTTTAGATCATTAGTGAATCTATTATCACTAATGGCACATCATAAGTGGTCTTCACCAATTAATGCAGGCCTTCACATGCATTGTAGTTAAAAGCATTACATAGATTTAATAGCTATCTAAGGAACAGAGGGCAATCTAATAGCTGGATAGGTTTTTGTGGTTTAAAATGTTTGGATTTATGTAGTCCTAGGGTGCCCTATGCCAAAGCAGACAATAGTGCACTGGAGCCCGGGTTGTTACATTAAAACATTTGAAAACTATGCTTATGACCTTAAAATACTAGTGCTGCACACTAGGTGATCCGGAGTCCCTTTACAAATAGATAAATTGCAAATTATGTTGCGACTGATAGCTCAAAAATACCATCAATGTCAAAAAAGAACAAGAAATTTAGAGATGCAACAACATCATCCATAAACATATATTTGGATATGATCAAATTCTTGGTTAGACTACATTGATTCCAATCAACCTTACACAAAGAAAAGAAAAAAACTAGTGCCTATTTAGAGAATTTTAGTCATTCAATTCCATCCAAAATTTTGGAAATGATAGCTTCTTTCTTCATGAGCTCGATCCCCCTTTTTGTAAGTTCTAGTTCTTTCATTAAAAGTAGCACTTCATCACATGCTTTACATGACAATCCACTCAACCCTGTTGTCATTCAACTTGCTTCCACATGTGTACCATGTTTGTCAGGAGCTAAGTCACTCACCTCTAATTCATGTGCAGTTGCAAGGCATTGATGATACACATCACACCACAAAAAGTAGTTACAGGAGTATTTGCCCTGATTGAATCAAAAATAGAATTAGTTAAAATATCAATGTCATGATAAATTATCAAAAAGATAAAAATGTACTAACTATGTGCAGAAACATTACCATTAAAGGATACTGATAAAACCATCATTATGAATTTTTACTTGTCTATGACATCAAAGTATAACACAATCCTCTGCTGCATTTACAAGAAATTCGTGGGTATGAGCACAAATTTAAAGACATACTTCTATCTATTTTAGATTATCGTTGTTAATCTAACACATAAGCAAACAAGTATAAATAGGCATTAAAGCATGGCCCGAGCCTACATCTGTTTCTAAGTTTTCATGGTTTAATTGCATTTTATAGGCAATTCATTAAAGAAGTCTACACAATTATGGCATCTATCATAGATTTTTTGAAACACAATGAATATCCATGATTTATTTTGGAATCTAGGGCTTTCCAAGATGTTAAAAATAAAATTACTTAGGCAGTTGTGTTGTAACTCCCTAACTTTGCAAAAGTTTTTGAAGTTTCTTGCAATGCATTAGGAGTTGAAATTGGAGGCATTTTAGGCCATAAGTCATCCAATTGGATACTTTAATTATCAGGACTTCCTCATTTTTTCTTGGTGATATAAAATGAAGCAATGAAACATAGAAAGGAAGTGCATACTTCTTTATGGACTGGTTAAATAATTTTCTCAAAAATATTTTCCTAAAATAAGATACCATTGAAAAGGATGTACGGAGAAGCAAAAGGGG
>JAYJMB010060768.1:0-10407 GCA_036873735.1 Pouteria campechiana | reverse complement strand
TAGAGCTGTAACCTGAAACTGACACCCAATTACTAACCTGATATTTTCCCAGGCAAGAAAAAGAAGACCTATTTAATGATTCAGAGAGGAATACGATAGTAGAAGATAATAACAAGGAGGCTATGGGAGGACATGACCCATCCACTGAAGATTTGTCTTTGTTTTGTCTTTTTCCGTTTGATTAAAAATCCAATGTTGGATAAGAATAACACGCATAAGCAACAGGAAGAAAGAGTATCCCTGAATCAACAATTTCAAGTCACATTACTAGAGAGAGTTACTCAGCACCACAATTTACCAATTTTACGGATAGAAAAATCATCTTGCAACTTATACAAATACCAGCCATGCGCCATGCACGTTGCACTAGTTTTACAACACCACAGTTAAGAGACACTGAGCTTCCACTGTTGTTAGACAGTGGATGCAGTATGCTAATTTTCATTCTTATTAGCAACATATTTCTATAATCTTTTCAACCCCTGAAATTTTGTCTTCTCAAAATGATCATAATACAAATTCATGAATAAGGCCCTGACTAAAACATTTCAAGTCCAGATGATATCAAATGAAAATCACACCATTAATGAGACAAATATTAAGGGTGCAGGGATATCAATCTATTTACCTGAGGGCAACTTCTTTGCGGACGGTATACCGGATTTTCTTCTCAAAACATCTCTCTTTTCGCTTTTCACGAAACCTTATTAAAGAAGCCATTCGCTGTGGCATTTGTGGATGTTGTATCTGTAAAGCATCTTCAACCTGAGAAAAATAAAATTGAGGTGGAATAAAAAACCAAAACTTGAAACCTAATCACAAAACTTGCGCAGGAGTCTAGTTACCTTGACCTCCTGAAGTTCCTGATCAGTAGGGACTATCACACTAGGCACAACAGAGGCCATCTCCCGTCCTCCCAAGAGTAACAATACAGCTTGAACCTGTTGCAACCATAAACGTGAAGAGTGAGAAACAAATTCAGTATCATTTGAAAGATCTCTACCACAAACCAATCAAAGGTCTTGAATAAATGAAGAGTAATAAGTGACAGTAAGCTTAAAATTGTGCAGACAGAGAAATAAAAAAGTGTGAAAGAAGGCACTACAACTTCATACAATTCCAATTCCACCAATTTGTTTTCCATGAACATGTTTAGTTTTACTTTCTCTTAACACAACCGACAAGCTCAATGACAATTAGAGAAAGAGGACACCACTTTATACAATTCCAATTCTACCACTGTTTTCCATGCATATGTTTAGTCACAGTCTTAAAACACCTGAGTAGAAAATTGAAGATACAGGATAGGTCAAGACAAGGTAATCTCCATGATAAAAAGAACCAGCCGGTTCACCAAAAAGCGAATGAGTCAACTGTAAAATGGGGTTGCCTAGCAGTATGAAAGAATAAAAGTTCATAAGGTGAGATGCAAGGAACATCAAACAAGCGAGGTCATCCATAGCTCCTTGCCAATTTTGGATTCGGGTTGTGACATACAGATGAGCAAAATATGATTCACAGTTTATAAGCGAAATTATATTTCGGCTTATCTTCGCAAATTGATAAATACATAATCAGTAAACATTTAATTACATTCATAAGGGCATGATGATATAATTAATTTTTGTTGAAATGATGTTTACAGTAAGTGCAAAAATATATGGATAACATCACATGTCAATCAAAGACATTGACTTATATTTCCTACTAAACCGCACTCATGGATTTTTAAAGGAAATATTCGAAACACAAATTTGAGTTTTAGTAGGTAAGATTCACAGAATTAATGAGACAGATAAAGACAAGCACTTAATGTCTACCCATATATAACCTCAACTACACTGATAAAACAGGTTGAAATTTGGTTCCAGTTGACAACATTCTAACCCAACTGAACTCAACCTATCTCAAAATTGGTTTGAGTTAATAATCTCGACTCATGCCAGAGCCTCTGCAATCCCCACACTACAGTGAGGTTGCAAATTCACACAAGAGTCAACTTCAAAACATATGCATACCAGTGTAATGTGATTTACTCCGTGGTTCCAAGTATCATGGCTAATCCAATATTTGGCAACAGAAACACCACAACAAAAAATGATCTTCTGTAATGTTGGAGCTCTTCTGATCCTAAACTCAAAATGGGACTAATTTATCAACAGAAACTGCAAGAGATTGTCTAATAGGACAATAGAACACTTTTACAACAATTCATCTCCTTTTCAAGCATGTAACAAACCGATTGAATTGATGGACTTCAGTGTATGCATTCACTAATCAGTTGATGCATGTTTGAACAATTTTCACTCATATGGCTAGCTGGCACTGATCAAGTGCCTGACTCCCTATTTAGGAGAAAATTTTCAACAAATTCCCTGAAGGATTGATTAGTCATCAACAGAGAACAATCAAGTACGGTGGAGCATGATGGTTACAGTTAACAGGCATTGGACATAAAACTACAACAATCAGGTAAAAATCTACCCAGCTAAACACTCTTCCCTGGATGATGCTGGACAATAGCCATCAAATAGATGAGCAGTAACACAATCACAACCACACACCCAACTTAAGCTCCCATTCAGAAGTAAATCCACGGCAAAGGACTAGATCAATAAACAGAAGCCCCCACGTCCAACATGCATGCATGCATGCATGAGTAGGATTTCTCCACCATCCATCCTTCCAATGGAAAGTGTAGAATAACGGTTTCATGTATCGAAAACAGGGGTCTAAATATCAATTCACCGAAAAAAATACAAAAAAACCAAAATTCGAATAAAATTCAAGTAAAAAATCTAACCTTTTCGGGTGACACAGAAGGGTAGATGTAGATTTCACCGTTGAAGGTGAGGGTAAGCTGATTCATGCTCCGGCACTGCAGCGGGACGGCGAGGCTGGGATCGGCAATCTGCTCCGGCTCCTCCTCGTCATCCATTTCCGCATCATCCACGCCGTCCATCATCAACTCCTCCCCGTCGCCCCCGCCGTCATCCACGCCAGAGGGATCGATTCCGTCCCCGTCCTCGCTGTCGACGTCGGCCTGGTCAGGGAGATCCACGCCATGCACGTGCGCGTGGCCGTCCTCGTCGACGTAGATGGCGCTACTGGGGTTCTGCCGGGGATCGGACGGCGGCGGCCGGGAATTCAACGGCTGAGGATTGAGATTGCTGCCGTCGGCCATCTATCGCGAAACCAAAAACCAAAAAACCCTAACCCTAACCCTAGAATCTCGAACAAATCAAGCGGCGGAGGCGATCGGTCGCCGGAGAAGGGAAGAGGGGATGAAAATCAGCCCTCTGCGCGGGAGAGATTTACGTGATTTGCCACTGATCTCTCATGGCGGAAGGAGATGGAGGCAGACGGGAAGGCGGAAGGAGGTGATGTTGCTGCTGTGATGATGGACATCGAGATCGATCGGGATTTTATGATGGCGCTGGCAGGCTCACCGTACACGTGGCAGGTATCGGATGAATCTCGGCCGTCCAAGTCGTGGGCACAGCTGGTCGAGGAAAGCATAGTCCAAAAAATCACACCTATTCTGGGGATCATGACCATACGATCGGTGGCCGGCCTTCCACGAAAACGCCCCCAGGCGAGCGATTTATTTACGAGATTGCCACGCGCGTGGCAGGTTCGATGTCACCGAGGGATAGGACTTTTCCACCTTTCGAATTCCTGAGGCTGTGGTCTGTCGAAATCAACGGCGGTGGGTGGGTGGGTACGTCTGATCTGGACCGTCTCGCACCGCACGTGTGGCTTGAACGGACATGATTCTACACGTTTTCTCTTGATCTGAACCGTTCATTCTCTCGCCCACGGTTGAATTGTTGATGGTTCTATCGAGCTCTCCCGCCGGAAGCTTAGGAATATATTGAATTCAAAATCCATCTGGAAGATTCTGGATAGACGGATGAATCCGTTGACTTTCTGGCGCGTAGGCTTGAGGACATTCCGATGATTAGATTGGATCATTCACAGGCCTTTCTCATCAGCACGTGGGAGGAAAAAAATTCCAGAAATTGGCAGTAAATCTATCAGAATTGAAGAGAATTCTCTCGACGCTAGATCAAAAATCAATCGGATTGGCTCGGATGATCGGAGCGGATTTTTTTCGGTGAGGCCCATTGGAGGGAGAGATTTACATTTTCCAGTGGGGAGGAGAGCACCGTAAGTGGGTCCCACACGTGTGGACCGAGAGCCTTAACCACGTCCGGATCCTGGCAAGCGCCTTAATTTTGGAAATATGCTTCGGTGCACCTAATCGGTACGGGAGCAGCGATTACGGACCGTCCGTTGGTGGGCCCCACCGCTCCTGGCATGCCGTCGAATCGGCGAATCCTGACCGTCCGATCCGCACATCACATCCGGCCTGGCGCGAACACGCGTCGGCTGCCGGGGCATGGTGGCCCCAGACGGCTTGCCACGTGGCTCGAGCCTCCACTCTTTCTTATTGGTAACCGTGAAGTTCGAATCGTGACCTCAACGCTGTGTACTTGGCATTGCAGGGGCCCTGTGCATCTGGACACAAATGGTCGTTCGTACAACTTACTTCCATCGCTGACCCGTTGCAGGATCTGAACCGTTGATCCGATCCGCCCACTCCAAATACAGCCTCCCAAAATTGCGTTAAAAGAAAACTCCAATCCTCTAAATTTATATAAAAGAATATAAATCACCAAAAATTTATCAATTAGTAACTGACTGGCCGTTGGTTGTCCAATTCATCTGTTTTTTGCCTAGTATTAGAATAATTAAGGGGCTCATCTGATCAACGGTTCAGATGTTGAAAATCTGGGATGTGAAGATGAGGATGGTTCTGTTCTTGGGATTTGTGGCCATCAGAGGTGGGACTGAGGGCCACTGTTTCTTCGAGGCAGGGTTTCTAAAAGAGGTTGACAGGCTGGATGGGCCACCGAGTCCGCTTGGAACTTAAATACCCCTGAAATTGCATTTAACTACACGGGAAGACCTGCGCTTCCGGAGCACCATAAATTAGACCAACGAGGGAAATCTAGTCCATCACGTTGAATCGGTCATAGTCCATCACAATCCCTATCTGCCAACAAAATATCAAATAATCAGTGAATATGACCGTTGATCTGGTCTATACTTAGTTTGGGATGTGTAGATTTGAAAAGATCTAAGTATCCAACGGTTCAGATCTTTGGAAGATGGGAATTTATGAGAATTGTGATTCTTCCCTATTCATGTCATTGCATGGAGCAGGTAATTTTGGATGGTCCGATTCGCGGAACTGGAAAGGTTTACGCTGGGCCCACTGAACGGACGGTCAGGATCATCCGAGACCAGTATATCCCTGGCTGCGTGGGCTCTAGTCAAGGGTTTGAATGAGACGCATGTAGTTAAAAATAAGTAGACGCTGCCGAAGGCTCTGATCGGGAGATCCTCACCGTCCAATGACCTGCCTTCCAATTGGGCCGTTTTTTTATTGTTTTTCCATCCTTATCCGTTGGCCCTCCGTATTTAGGCCACTAATTTTAGAGTTGAAACTTCCAATGTTGGAAACTTCTACAGCGCCAAACAACTCCGGCTGCACATCGAATCAACGGCCAAAATCATCCTAACGTGGCCTCAGTCATACCAAATCGAAGATCTGGGCCTTACATGGATAGCTTTCATATCCACGCTAGGTAGAAAACAAATGAAGGTTTTAAATTCAAGATATCATATTTCTCTAATTTGCCTCGTTTTCATTATGGCCGCCTATCGTAGAGGAAAATGATTGATGAACGGTGTGGATGATGGAAATATTCTGCCAATTTATCAAAAGAGGAGGTGAGTGCATATAGAGGTAACTGCTGGTGTGGAGCGGTGGGTTTTTTTGATGCATCAAAACCCCACCAAAGTCGTCTTGATGATACATGAGTCCCACTATGTATTATTTGAAGGACGAGACGTCAGTGTCCACATGGACCACTGCCAGGAAAGTGGCCTTTTCAACGGTACAAGTTACCAATGCCACACCTACTCATGATCCACACCTTTAATCCCTATGGGCCCCAGCATTCATCCCCAAAATTCCAAAAATAATCCCCATCTGACCGGTCGACTGCCATATCCAGCATCCCTCACCAGATCTCAGCCGTACAAACTGTAGGCCCATCCGGCTCGTGACCTGACCTGAAATTCAACTCTATCTTTCATGAAAGTCTTCGATTCAGAAGGCGTGTGGACTAGATCATCACAGATGTGGGGGCCCACTCACCTGCACTAGTGCCCGCACGTGTGCGGCGTGTAGAAGCACGTGTGCAACATACGGCATGCATGCCTCTATTTCGATGATTGGGACCGTTCATAAAGGGTATTGCGGTACGAAGATGTTTTGGGGAAGAAACTTGGATCATTTTCGATGATCAATCGATAAATTCCAACGGTTCGATTCGAAGCACCCGTGCGATTCACCTGACCAGTGGCCTCGATTTGGGCCCACCTCGAGCGAAGGATGAAATTGGACCGGTGGATTAAAAAATCGACGGCTCTACCAAAACAAGGTTAACGTCAAGCAGGTGGGCCATCCGTTCTGATGTGCGTTTGCCCAAAACTCACGCCAAGCGGAAGTCCTATCATCCAAGGTTGGATGGTCCAAAACGGAATAAAGCAATGGTCCAGAAAAGGTCGAAAGATATAAAGATGCAATGGCCGGATTTTAAAATCGCCTGACCACCTGCAAGTCCAGAGAAAGCGATGGCCCTTTTTGACCCCTGTTCAATCCGCAGCGTCCACTTCTCATCTCCCACCATCTGCTAAACAACCATCATCTGGATGCGACTTTGGGATCCATAGTCGATCTATAGTGGGACCCACGAATGGACGGTCTGGATCATCGGGAAATCGAGGCCGTGCTGATATCTAAGGGGCTGTTTAGGCCAGCTTGCCGCCAATCACGTGCGCATGTGGCACGTCTATCGCCAGACGCCGCGCTATACACGTGATCGCATGCTTGGGCCCCAGCATCCTCACCATCCATAGCGCTTGCTGTACTCGGGACATGACGCTTCATACTCGTGCCTTCAGGAAATGTGCACGTCATGCACGTGATTCTTAAAGCCTTGCAATTAGTGGGCCCGAATTCAATTCGTCTACAAATGGAAAATGACGTTGAATCAACGTCCGAGAAAGATTTATTTCTCTTTACTGTTTAAAACATGGAAATTTATTAATGGTTGCCGTTGAGGAAATAAAGCTTTATTAATCAGCGGCTCGGGTAGTCCAATCAATCTGATTTTCTGTCCGAGGTATATCTCTAATATCTGCCGCAGTTTGGACGGTTTGGAAGGCTCACATGTGCGTCGCGTGTGGAACGGGACCGTTGACGGCCTACCGAACAAGTCACGTTCTGTGGCAATAAGTGCGTTGATTTCCCACCATCCTATGACGGACGGTCAGGATCGTCCGGATAGCAAGATTCACGGGCTGCAGGGCGCGGCAGCTCTATCCATGACGGGGCCCACCACGTGAAGGGTCTAAATCACGTAATCGCGGTGGAGGGCTGGCGCATCAGGTGCGGAGATCCCCCCATTGGATGAGGAATTACCGGTCCGCGTGCATCGCGGGAAGTCGGTGGATGGTTCCTCAGGTGGGGCCTACCTTCTGAGAATCTAGACCGTTATCTGATCCCAGGAAGGTTATCATGATCCTATCTTTTTCGATCCAATCCGATCATCTCTCTTCGATTGCTCGGACGGCCTTGATTTTTGGATGGCCTACCTACTTTTCAGAATCGACGGTCTAGATTGTTTAGAAAAAGTTCACGATCGTTGGTGGAATTGACTGCTGACTAGGTAATGGCATTGAGTCGCGCGTGGATAAGATGAAGGATTGCTTTCCATCCACGTCAATTGGAGGGCTGGGATCGTTTGAATGGACCGGCAACCTCATCGGACGGTTGGCTTTCATTATCACGTGTATATTGGCAGTACGATATGGCCATGCATTCGACGCAGCGTGTTTACATAAATTTCAATTGTCCAAGAAAAGAGCATCCACAAAAAGGGAGGGGACTAGAATTCACATGTTTCAGTTCACTAGCCTTTTTTCTTAATTCTGTACTTTTCAACTTGAAAATTACGTTTTTTATTATTAATACTATTAAATGGGTACTTTGTATTCATGACCTTAAATTTTATTAATATTTATATTTATCTCTCCAATTTTGGATCCATGTTTTTAAGATTTGCAGGTTGAAAAAAAACAAAAAATTCCCATAAATTCACACCGTGCATAATTAATCAGATTCAATAATGTAAAATTAGCAGGATCTGCATATTCAATGGAATCATGGCATTAGAAAATTACAAATAATCAATTAAATGTCTAATTTTGTTTTTTAATTTCTCTCATGTAGTTTTCTTCGCGAGGATATTTTTATTCATTGTCAAATTTTGTCTTTTGATTTTCTAATTAACATCAACCATTGAAACATTTTTGAAACATAGACCAAGCCTACCAAACCTCGCATGTATGAATACAAGCCTCGAAAGGTGAAAACTCGAGCAGGCAATATATGATATTAGCAAAATTCAGGGGCATGTTTGTAAACCATCAACATTTGCTGTGTACCTCGTCAGATGAATACTTGCAAACTTCAGGAATAGATATACAAATAATAAACCACTTGCATCACTAAATTATTTTAATAACCACATTATTATCAGATCTAGATTGGTGGTTGAATCAATCAAGGTGTCTTGGTTTTGATCCAATCTGAATTGAACTACTTTTTTATTATTCGAAAAAATTTTAAAAAATAAAGTATAATTTTAAAAAAATCTAAACCATAGGCATTAATCTAAATACATGGATATTTTGTATATTACTTTACTACTTTAATTTATCTTTTTATTCTATTAATAATATCAATTTTTTAAAAATTCTACTCTTGGACTAAGTTAGGCTAGATAGGACTGGTCAATTAACAAATTCACTATTGAACTAGTTCAACCGGTTGGATTGGTTTGATTTTGACAACACTGATTAACCAATAAAATATTATTATTAAAAACATAAAATTGTAATAGAAATAATATGCCAAATTAAAGTTTACTTTACCTATTAGGCGGTTATCACATGTGTGTATGACTCCTCCATAAACCATTTGGATCACTTAAGTTCACGGTGCAAATCCGTTTGGGCTATAATCAATTAGGGTCAACTAAAATCTAACCCAATTTGTAAATATTTTAATTGGTTTGAGTTGAACCCAATCATAACCGGAACTTCTAAATTTTGATTTATGTTTTTGGTTAAATTTAAATTGACAATTTGGATTAATAGCTGTCATAATTTTACATCTAAGTATTTAAATAATTAAATAATTAAATAATTAAATAATTGTAATAAATATTTATAAATAAATATTGAAAATAAATATACTAGGGTCAACAATCAATATGTTGCAGCTTGCTGACGCAACCCATATTGCACCCCTACCGTGCAAAAGCCGCAAGCCGGAAAAGAATCGCTACACCATTCGGGTCTGGAGCAGACGTCATTCCATCATCAGCTATGAATTGATGCTGCAATACAACAAGCTGTGGCATATTCCCAACACAAAAGTCAAAACTCCCACGATACAATCCATATATTGGTCGGATTGGATGGAACACACGCACGAATCGTTGGCGGCCATGGTAGCTGCATCAGAAGTAAAGGATACAGCCACTGCATGTGAGCATCCTCTTAAAAATCAGGACTTACCAAGCTTTTCAAACGAAGATAAGAGGGAGATGACGATGAATGTGGAAGAGGAAGTAGCGAAATTACAGGAAGAAATCAAGAGATTGGGTCAGGTCCAACCAGATGGATCCTACAAGGTATTCCTATTGTTTCTTCCTTTTAGTTTTCCTGGAGCAACTTTCTTTTCTGTCTATTTTCATGTACGTTGGGGAAGAATCTGTGCAGGTTTTTGCTCTCTGGAGCATTGAATTTTGATGGGTTTTTCTCAGTGTCTAACTTTAGATCTATTGTCTGTGAAAACTCCATTTTGGGATCTCTGTATTTTGGTCATAGGAACCCATTTCAAATGCAACTCACATTCAGCAATGGAGGGTGCTGACAATTGATCTTTTGATAGATTTTTGCAATCATTTGTTAATTTTCTGTGGTGGGGTTGTTTCGATACACATCTGTTGTTGTTTTTTCGCACGGATCTGATTGCCTTGCTGCATATAAATAGTTAGATACGTTGCTTGGGAAATTACAAGTATATTTCCCCGAAATATATCTATTCACGTGTTAAGATTCCTTATTTACTATATGACATCTCAGACATGCTGCTGCATGCTTGTTAGTAACAAACGTGCTAGATCGGAGTCCAGATAGAGTGACCACTGTGGTGGTGGGGGCTATTGAATTGGACCACTGATCCATGATGTGGTGAAATGA
>JAYJMB010060757.1:0-26504 GCA_036873735.1 Pouteria campechiana | reverse complement strand
GTGGAAAAATCATGGTATTATCATGTGGATTTATGGTGTAAAGTGGAGTAACGACCCCAGGAGGGCGGGGTGTTACACTGAAGGACCAAGAAGATGACATAAATTGTGAAGATATACAAAGTTCAGATAATGAGGAGGAGATAAGTACAGGTCTACTAATTTGAGATTTATTAGTGCTCATCCTAGAAAATGAATCATAGATGATGTATGTGATGGTGTCAAAACAAAAAAGTCAATGCAAAACATTTGTGGTCGTTATGCTTTCATCTCTACAATTGAGCCGACTTGCATTGATCAAGCCTTAAATGATAAAAATTGGATCATTATAATGTAAGAAGATCTTAATAGTTTGAAAGGAATAAAGCATGGGAATTAGTTCCAAAATCAAAGAATGTTGATGTAATTGGAACTCAATAGGTATTCAAAAATAAACTAGATGGAAGTAGATTAGTTGTAAGAAACAAGACATGACTAGTTGCTAAGGGATATTCCCATGAAGAAGGAATCGACTTTGAAGAATTATATGCCCTTGTAGCTAGATTAGAAGCCATTAGAATGCTACTTGCTTTTGCATCCTATAAGAACTTCAAATTATATCAGATAAACGTAAAGAGTGCATTTCTAAATGGATATTTAAGTGAGGAAGTGTATATAAAGTAACCCTTAGTTTCAAAAATGATGATCAACCCGATCATATTTCTAAGCTCGAGAAAGTGTTATATGGTTTGAAACAAGCTCCAAGAGCATGGTATTAAAGGCTGAGCAAATTCTTAAGTGATCATAAATTCAAGAGAGGAAAAGTTGATACTAACTTGTTTATTAAAAATATTGATAAGGATATGTTGATAGTTCAAATTTATATGGACGATATTATATTTGGAGGTACTAATAAGGATCTCTATTTAGACTTCTCAAAGATCATGCAGGCCAAATTCGCAATAAGTATGATAGAAGAATTCAACTACTTCCTGAGAATGTAAATCAAGCAAAGAGATTATGGAAACTACATTTGCTAACCCAAATATACTAGATAAATTTTGAAGAAGTTCAAAATGGAAGAAATTAAGGCATCAAGCACTCCAATGAGCACATCAACAAGGTTGGATAAAGACGAAAAGGGTAAACTCATAGATCAAAAATAATATCGAATTATGATTGGATCACTTCTTTACCTTACTGCATTTAGACTAGATATTCTATTTAGTGTATGCTAATGTGTTAGATTTCAGTCCAGTCCTAGAGAGTCTCATCTTACTACAATGAAATAAATTTTTAAGTATTTAGTTGACACACCAAATTTAGGACTCTATTATCCCAAGGGAACTGGTTTTGAAGTCATTAGATATTTAGATGCTGACTTTGGGGGATACAAAGTTGATAGAAGAAGTACTAGTGGAACCTGTCAATTCCTAGAAATTATTCTAATATCATGGTTCTATAGAAAATAAACTAGTGTTTCTCTCTCTACAGCATAAGACAAATATATAGCAGCTAGAAGTTGTTGCACTCAATTGATACGGATGAAACAATAACAACTTGACTATGGACTAAGCTATACAGACATACCCATCAAATGTGACAATACTAATGTCATATGCTTGACAAAGAACCCTGTTCTATATTCAAGAACCAAGCATATAGAAATTAGGCACCACTTTATTCAAGATCACGTAGCAAAATATGATATATGTCTAAAATGTGTGCCTACAAATGCTCAACTTGCTAATATCTTTACTAAGTCACTACCTCTAGAAACCTTCTACAACATTAGAGGAGAATTAGACATGACTAATGTGATCATATGAGAATGAAATATTTAATGATTCTATGCCTAAAGTTGTAATTTTTTTCATGAGACTGACTTTGTCTTAGACAAAGTGAGACACTGCTATACATTGATCTATTTGTATTCTGTCTGGGCCATAGTTTTCAAGGTCGAGTACACCTCATTTTCTTCCCAAAAACAATTTACAGCTATCATTATTACATTGAACTCTATTTTTAGCATGGGTTATTCTCCTTTTCCAAAAATATCATATCAACTACCTTATATAGCCCCATATTCAATCTATTTTAACCTCTGACTCGCAATCCTTCTTTACACCACAAAGATGAAGCTACTCAAAGAAGAACACTTCAGAAGTAAGCATAGCAAGAAGATAAGCGTGTGGTGAGGACTAAAGAATCAACCATTGCTTCTTTAGTTTCTATCTTGGTGGGACAATAATGCTTCTGTCTACACCTATCTTCTATCTTTTATCTATTTTATCAGAAGCATTTCTCTTCAAACTCTAGCTTTTCAAACATTATTCTTCAATGTCATCATTTCCAGATAGCCCTGATTCACATATTATCATCTTCTTGGGTGTTTGAAGAGAAGGGGAATGAAAATAACAAGTATATTATATTCATATCCAACCCCTTATCTTCCCATCCATCATCCAAAACCTTGGTTTCTCACACTTGAAGAAACCTATCCAAGTTTTAGATGCATATCCCCCCACTGTGTGGAGGCCCCTCCTTTGGGCAATCTCCCACTCCATCTCCCTAAACTTAGACTGTTAATATCTATGCCAACCTGCTTAGTAGCTTTGTTTGTATTGAAATGAAATAAAATAACATGTGTTTCTATTTATTTCTTTCTATTTGGTCAATACTTACTAAGAGAGGAATGTTTCTTTTGCTTATGATAAAAAGGGGTAGAAAGAATCTACAACTTATCTCAAAAGGGAATGCAAAAATGCATAATCTTTAAATAATTAGAGCAAGAATACATAAAACTAACTAGTCAAGGAAAATAATAAAAAATGGTAACTTGAGGAATGATTAAACTTTGCAAAATATGATTAAACTTTGCAAAATATTTTTGTTAGACTGCATACATTCATGGGGAGATTATCTTTTATTAGATAATTTTTAATCAAGTTTTGTCATCATCAAATAGGTGGAGAATGTTAGTATAAATGCATGGTTTTGATGACAAATAAAGCTTGATTAAAGATTATGTATTAATGGTTGTTGCCAAGTATTTAGCATGTAGAATCAAGTTGAAGACCTTACAAAAAAATGAGCACAGAAAAGATATTTTAAGGTGTCAATCCATGTGACTGAAAATCTTGGGTGAGTGCAAAAGCAAAAGATGAAGTACTGCTATCGACAAAGCTCAAATGAAAAGGAATCAACCAAGTTTCCATTCATATATCAAAGAGAAAATTGTATCTTATGAATGAAAAGCAACGTGCATACAACGTGATTCGTTTGATCAAATGAGCCATAGTCTTATAGCTCACCAAGCCAATGATCATCTGTTAAAAATAGACAAAGCCGAAGAAGTGGAGTTCATCTGGCAGAGTAGTAAATGTCATCTGGTAGAGCAGTGAAGTTCGCTTGGTGGAGCAATGGAGTTAGTCTGCACATGTAAATTTGTCTACTAACTACATTAGACAATCTACCAAACAAAAGGTTAATTTGTCTGTGCCTCAATGATTCATCTGTTACTTACAACAGACAATCCAATAGATGAAGCACTAAAGACAATTCATTTACGCTATAACAATTCCTCCGTTACTTACAAAAGATAATCCAACAGATAAATTATTGGAAAGATGATTCATCTATGACTTGAGGATTAATTTGCTACTTACCATGGACAAACCAAAAGACGAAGGGACTTTGTCTAATGAACAGCTAGACAAATACTTTGTCTATCATAAGTGAAGACGAATAATGAGCAAACTAAAACGTTGGCCTCCGTTCAGCATTAATGATGATCTTTTCATATTAATGAATGAAATCAGCCATTGTAGTAAATTTTCGACCAATACTTATTAAGAATAAGGAAATCATCTTCTCCAAGGTCAATGCTACAGGCATTTTAGCAGACAAGGATATAGCAAAAGTCAGAAAATTCAAATATACTAATTAGAATGGTCTTCTGTTATTAATGGAGTTCACCTATTACCAATGGCTAAAATTTAAAGCAATTATAAATGAAGCCTCATTGGAACAAGAAGAACCACCCAGATTCAAAGAGAAACATTCAATATCCTCTTGAGAGCATTTACTGATGTGAGTCAAAACTTTCTGCTATCTTTAAAGAGTCATGAGCCTTGCATTTAGACCTTCCTCAACTTTCTTTGAAGGCTTCCAACCATCTTTCTTGAAGACCATTTACTTTTGCATTTAATTTTCAGAAACCTTCCCCTTTGCTTATTGAGAAGTATTTATGCTTTAACTTTTGATATTCATTGTAAGTCCCTTGAACTGGTGGTTGAAACTAGACTCAAGAAGAGTTGTGACTATCTAAATGAAGATAAGAGCTATTTATTTAAGCCCCCTAGTGCAGGAATCTAGAAGAGTGGAGCACTATAATTACGCTCCCTAGAGCTAGAATCTAAAAGAGTGTTGGGAGTACTATGTTCATTCATCCTAGAGCTAGAATCTTGAAGAATGCTGGGAGCACTATAGATATGCCCCATAGAGCTAGAATTTAGAAGAGCACAGGGTGCACTAATTGTATTTCTATTATTGGGATTGTGGAACCCAAGACACTAAGAGAAGAGTGCTCTTGGAAGAGTATAGTAGAGCATTTACTTGAACTACTATAAAAATCCTTGTCTTATTTATTTGAGCATTGTTTGAGTGATTGGATTGATTGCTAGAGGAATGCTTGATCTTAAAGGGGTTTAGCAAATTTTAAGTGTCCAATTCCCCCCCTATCTTGGATTTTGGCCTAATCTTTGGGACCAACAACAATCAGGTTCCCATTGCTCTAGAAGACCAAGAAAAGATAACCTTCACCTGCCCATTTAGAAATTTTGCTTATCAAAGAATGCCTTTTGGTTTGTATAATGCCTTTGCAACCTTTCAAAGGTGTATGATGTCTATTTTTTCTTATATGATTGAAAGGTTTATTGAGGTATTCATAGATGATTTTTCTGCTTTTAGTGATTCATTTGATGAGTGCCTTGATAACTTGAAATTGGTGCTGAAAAGGTATGTTGAAATGAATTTAACTTTAAGTTAGGAGAAGTGTGATTTCTTAGTTAAGCAGGGAATGGTGCTAGGAAATATTGTTTTAAGTAAAGGCGTTGAAGTTGACAAGGCAAAGATTGATGTGATTGCTAAATTGCCTCCTCCCACTTCAGTCAAGGGAGTAAGGAATTTTTTGGGTCATGTAAGTTTCTCTAGATGGTTCATAAAGGACTTTTAAAAAAATTCTAGATCACTATGTAACCTACTAGCTAAAGATGTGACTTTCTATTTTGATGATGAATGCCTTGTTTCTTTCAATACTTTGAAAGAAAAACTAGCTTCTGCTCCAATTTTAGCAATTCCTAATTGGTCCATTCCTTTTGAGCTTATGTGTGATGTATCTGACTTTGCTATTAGTGTTGTCTTAGGATAAAGAATAGATAAATTGCCTCATGTGATTCATTATGTAAGTAGAACTTTGAATGAAGCATAATTGAATTATTCAACCACTAAAAAAGAATTACTTGCAATTGTATTTGCATTGGAAAAGTTTTGCTTATATCTAATTGGTTATAAGGTCATTATCTATTCAGATCATGCTGCATTGAAATATTTGCTGACCAAGAAATATGCCAAGCCTATGTTGATCAGGTGGAACTTATTATTGTATGAATTTGGCTTAACAATCAAGGACAAGAAAGGTAGTGAAAATATTATAGCTGATCATCTATCCAGATTGGTGGAAGGGACTAGTTTTGAGCAAGAGAAAGATAAAGAGAACACTCCCATCAATGAGATTTTTCCTGATGAGCAGCTATTTTCTATAAAGGGAAGTGAACCTTGGTATGCTGACATTGTTAACTATTTGGTCAAGGGAGTTTTTAATCCTATGTTGAATTAGCAGTGAAGAAAGCGGTTGCATTCTGTAGCAAAACATTACTTTTGGGATGATCTATTTTTGTTCAAACTTTCTCCCAATCAGATTATTAGACACTGTGTACCTAGGGATGAATAACATAGTATTTTGAGACATTATCACACATTCAGCTGTGGAGGGCATTTTGGAGGGAAGAAGACTACTATCAAAGTTTTATAACTAGTTTTTACTACCTAACTACTTTTAGGGATGCTCATGCCTTTTGTGCAAAGTGTGATAGGTGCTAGAGAAGAGGTAACATTGGTAAACAAGATGAAATGCCACTCACAGGTAATCTGGTTGTTGAATAATTTGATATATGGGGCATTAATTTCATGGGTCCATTCCCACCATCTAATAGAAATATGTACATTCTACTTGTTGTTGATTATGTGTCTAAGTGGATTGAGGTAATGGCCAATAAAACTAATGATGCTAATGTTGTGCTAAACTTTTTGAAAGACAAAATTTTCTCCAGGTTGGTACTCCAAGAGCAATCATTAGTGATAGAAGAACTCATTTTTAAAATAAGGTTTTTGCAGCTATATTGAAAAAGTATAATATCACTTATCAAGTTGCAAGACCTTATCATCTACAAACTTCTGAATAAGTTAAAGTAAGTAACAGATAGATCAAAGCAATTTTGGAGAGTACAGTGAATACCTCAAGAACAGATTGGGCAATGCAGTTGAATGATGCACTTTGGGCATATAGGACTACATTCAAGACCCCAATAGGAATGAGTCCTTAGAGACTTGTCTTTGGAAAAGAATATCATCTACCTATGGAGTTAGAGCATAGAGCATATTGGGCAATCAAGAAATTGAACTTTGATTAACAGAAAGTAGGTGAAGACAGAAAGCTTTAGTTGAATGAACTAGAGAAGTTGAGAGATGAATCTTATGAGAATGCGAAGATTTACAAGGAGCAAACAAAGAGATATCATGATCAAATCATTCATAAAAGATGCATAGAACCTGAAACAAAAATTTTGATTTGTGACTCATGTTTGCATTTATTTCCAGGGAAATTGTAGTCAAGATGGGTTAGACCATTCTTGGTCACTCAAGTGTTCTCACATGGAGCTGTAGAGTTGAAGAATTTGAGGACTAGGAACAAGTTCAGAGTTAGTGGTCATCAAGTAAAGAGATATGTCAGAGATGTCACGCTAATGTAATTGAATGAAGATGTTAGATTTCAGAATCCATGAAAAAAAAGTTTATCTTGCATAGATGTTAAATAATGTGCTTCTTAGAAGGCAACCCAAGTTTTTTTGAACTTTCTTTATTTTCTTAGTAATTAGATTAGTTATTTTATTTATTTCTTTCCTGTTATGATAAATTTATTTTAATCTTTGGTGTTCTATATGTTTTGTGGAAGGAGAAATCTTATTTCGTTGAGCACATAGAAGTTTTAGAGGATTACAAATGATGTTTCAAGTGTTAAAATTATTATAAATTTTCAAATGATGCCAAATTAATTGCAGAAAAAGAGGATGAGAATGCATTTCATTCATACAAGCCCTTTACTTAAAATTCTTTCACATTGTGGATAATGTTTGGTTTAAGTTAGGGGGCATTTGGGGATTTACATTCGGATTTCAGATTTACATTCAATTTAGTTTTTGAAAAAAATTTCAATTTTTTTGAATCTAAGTGTATATTTTTAATGAGCTTCACTTTTAATGACTTAGCCAAGGAAATCCTAGAGCAACTATGTTATAATGTTAAAATTGAATAGGATGGATTCTCTCTTAATGATCAGTAACATATGTCAAGCTTTTTATTATCGTTGCACATTATTTAGAAGGAAGGAGAGATGCTACCTTGTGATTCAATGATACTTGTGATAAGTCCTTATTTTCATGACTAATAAAACTTGCTTTGAGCATATGATGTCAGGATTAGGTGAAGTGTATGTTTATCAATTGATAATTTTGTAAATTTAGTGACACATTTTGGTTGACATGACCATGCTTGAACTAGTTTGATTATCCCTTGAGGCCAAATCATAGATAACATGTTTACTTGGAAATGATTTAGTCATTCTTTGATCAGTTTGAACCTTTCAAGCTAACTTAGAACATCATGTCACTTGTGCCCCATTTTAACCTTAATAAAAGAATGACATATATAATGCATATGAATGACCACCATTTAATTTTCTTTCTTTAGCCTCATCATCTAGACCCTTTCAGCCTGAAAAATCATGCTTAACCTATAAGAGATATATTCTATGCATATGGTTGTTATAGAAGTATGAGTGAAGTAAAAGAAATTAAGTTTGGTGGAATTAAAAAGAATAATGTCAAAATAAAGAGGGGAAAAAGGAAAGGAATCAATAAGGATCTATCGTACAAGTTGGGGAGATCTTATTTCCATGAATTCAACTAAAAATAAGTTGGAGATGTAGTAGTAATACAACTCATAGTTGGGGGGATCACATCCTAATGAATGTAACAAAAAATAAGTTTGGGGGTGTGATAGTAATAAAGCCCATAATAATACAAATAAAACAAAGAGAACCCTAAACTAAAAGTTAAGAGAGTGAGCATTCATGTGCAGTTTATTTATAATCTCTTACTTTGTGAATCCTTATTCCTTTTCTTTTATTAACTAAACCTAAGGCCCCATTACAAGCTTAACGAAGACCTATTGATCAAAGTGAAAAGATTTGTCTACATTAGTGGAGATGGATTATGAAAAGCAGGCTTATGGGGTGGTTTGCGAATATCATTAGAATCACTGGTTTGAACATTGTTGATTGAAAAGCTTGCATGCAGCATGAGATTGACACTACACACACATACACTTTCACTTCATGAAAGGATTGATGAAGCATGAGTTTCATGAGATTACTTGGCAAGTATCTTGAATGATTTCTAAGTCATGTGCATATGTGTAATCCATTTATCATGTTAGAGATTGATTAAGAGAAAATGTTTTGAATGATTCATGATTTCAGATTGCTAATTTACTTAAGAATGATCAAAAGCTAAGTTTGAGGGTATTTGATGAGCTTATAATATACCATATTTAATGCCTAAATTCACGTATATTTTGGACCCTCTTTTAATGTAAATTTAGTGGTTTATAAGCCCTTTCCAATAAATCTGCACTGAATTGGTTATTACTTGGTAAGTGAATTCTATGTTAATTTATTATGTTTATTTGTTGATAAAAGTGAAAAAGACAAGTTGAAGAAGTTGAGCTCCATGGCATTTGAATGAGATGCTATGACATTTGAAATGTTTGTTAGGTACTTGGAAAACATAGATTTATATGCCACATCATCAAAATCTGATGTCGTAGCATCACAACAAGGAATGCATTAGATAGGGCAGTCAGAGTGTTCAATGTTGTGGCACTAGAGTGAATATTAACTTTTGTTCACATTTAACATTAGAACCTCAGTGAGAAGTTTCAACCTCAAAGGTGAAGTGAATTTTTGACTGAAGTGAATCCCTTTCACCAATCTGAAGAGTAATATTGATCTTCAGAAGTTTACACTTCTCAAGTAAATATTAACGTCAGAACCTCTAAGGTAGTGAAGTGAATATCTGAAGTAGTGAAGTATTGATCTCAAAATTTTGGAAGTCTGAGAAGTCCGTCAAAGATTCTAATGTAGTTAAAAATCTTGATATTTAGAATTTTTGAAATAGCTTCTATGATGGTGACCAGATCGATGTGAATCTGACATGATTTTGACCAATTTGGTGTGATTCTGACATCTGAGGAATTAATATCTTTAAAATTTCTGAAGTAGCTTAACCTTCAAAAGTGTGTCAGAACTTTTGAAGAGATTTTAACATGGTTAAAAAGGTTAAACTTAGAATTTTTAAAGTACCTTAACCTTCAGAAGTTTGTCAGAAGTTCTGAAGGGGTTTTGATATTCGAAACTAGTGTTGAACAGGTTCTAAGGCTCATAGAAGAGGTGGTAAATGGGTTCTGAGTTTTGCAAAAGAGGTTCTGAATGGGTTTTGAAGTTCTCAAAAGTGCAATTGAAGTTGATAGAAGTTCTAAAAAGTGCAGCAGAAGTTCTCAGAAGTGTGACAGAGGTAGTTCTGAGGTGGTATCTAACATTCTCAGAAGTGCGACTGTAACACTTGTAGTGTTGAAATTTGGGAAAAATTTTGCACATTTCAGTAAAGTGAAGAATTGAGGTGATACACAGTGTTTTATAAATAAATTGCTATGGAAGACTGAATGGAGTGACATAAACCCAAGTAATGATTTTGAGTAAAGTCATGTATATAACTTGAATGACTAATGTAGCTTGATTATTATGTACAATGTGATGTATATGAGATATTGAATCAAAATTTTGAGATAGTTTTTGAATTTTGAACTATTGAGTTAAATGTTCAGTAAAAAGAACTTAGTAGGTGATTTTCATAAAATTATAAAAATTTCAATGAATGAATAGCCTTATGCGATGTTTAGGGTGATTGAAGTTTGCTTATGTGGATATGGGCAGAGTTTGATGATTGAAATTCATAAATTTCATCAATTTAAATTATATAACGGCTATAAGAAGAAAAGAAACTAAAATGGTGAATTTGAAAAAAAGCATATTTATGATCAATGTGAATGGCTTGAGATAGTTATAATATGTATTATAATGTGTGTGAAACATTAGTTTGAGTCTTGGATGCATTTCGAAGTAAAAATGGCATATAGAGTCACTTATAGCAAAAAATTCGGTTAAAAAGAATTGAATAGGTGATTTTTCGTAATTGACCTCAAATGAAGTGGTGAATAGAATGATCATGTTCCATTTCATGCACATAAGTTGTGTGAAGTGATTGTTTTGATATTTGAAGTAGTTTTTTTGTGAAATGGGACCATTGATGATTTTTATAAGTAAGAGTTTTGGAATCGAATAGCTTCTTGTAATGAATGGGTGATTATTTGAGTTTCAAGGTGAGACATAATCTCTTTAAAAAGGAAATTGGGATGATTATGCATGGGATTAATGGAAAATAACATGATTAGGAGTTTCATGAAAAAGGATTTAAGAAAAGTTGGAAAATATAGTTTTGAAATGAAGAAAAAAATAAGACAGCAAGTTAATGTCGGGGCACAGGAAAGGTGCATCATGGCACACCTTTAAAAGGGGAAAATATGGGCATCCGGTAGGCATAGTGCCATGGCATAGATAACTTATGCCATAATACAGTGTCAGCAAGGCAATTTTGGGGCATTTAGTGGGTTCAGTGCTGCGGTATTAGGGCAGATAGTGAAGTCTGTGTTGTGGCACAACCCCAATGGTGCATCGAAGCACCAAAAAAATCTGAATTTTTAAGGGCTGAATCGTTCTATTTTTGTTATTTTTCCATTTCGTTCTTCTTCTTTACCTTTGTTATACTCAATCTCATGCCATTTTGCTAGGAAATTGCCTTGTCTATATGGAAAATCACTTGATCTCCCATTTGAACCCGAGTTTAAGCTATTTCAACGATGGAAAATGGAGGAAATATTCGATTTTCACCAAATGGATGCAACATGGAGCTGGGAGTTTCGTCCTCTATTTAAGAAAGACGGCTACGCTTGTAAGTGAAGGTAAGCCCAATCCCCCAATTGAATTTCAAATTTTCAAATTTTAGAGTTTGGAACCAAACTTGTATATAATGGACTTTTGGGATTAAATTAAGGTATATGATTATAAATGCATTGGGGAATGATGTAATAGAGTGATTATGGCAATTTGGCATTAGAAATTTCAAATTTAGCATATTTAGGGTTTCTGTGCATAGTAACAATTGGGAGTTTCCTAATTTTTATGAAATTAACCATGGGGTAAATAAGTAATGACATGTTTATCATTTTTTAGAATATGTTTAGATTGAATTGGACTAGTAGAATTGAAATTATGATTATGCCCTAGTTAGGGGTTAAAGAGGATTTTTGTGTTTGGGCCATGTGAACCACAAATTGATAACATTAAATATTTAATTAGATTATTATTGAAGTTAATTATATGTCAATTATATTATATGATGATTACATATGATTGGAAATGAAATTCCTAAAGAACTTGCTGAAATGTATGATTTGCATTGTGCCTATTAGCTATTTGATAAAATATCCCGATGAAAGATTATTTGAGTTTGATTATAATCTTAAGACCCTTATAGAAGTCATTTGGGACTTAACATTTAAGTGGTATATTATAAATGATAACTATATGTTGAGTACATTGATTTGGATTTTATATTGATGAGAATACAATTATACATTTGAAAAATAGACATGATTAGCAATCAGATCAATTCAAGCTATGTTTATAAATGAATGGGATTGTTGCCCTGTACAGGATGATCTAAGAAGGATGAAAAGGAATGGAGCTGGAAGAGTGTATGATGATTCGTCAATAGGTAAGTAGGCATTTGTTTTCATTGCATAATTGGGGATAATGTTTATCTTTTTGTTTGAAATACCAGGCATGTATGTTTTGATTGGGGATAGTGTATATCCCATATTTGTTTAAGATTGATGTTGTTTACTTGTAAGAATAATGGGTATCCTTTGGAATGATTAATTGATGTTTGGTCTAGCCTTGAATATCTAATATGAGGAATAGAAAGTATTCCTTTGTTGTATATTTAATTTGAAGTTTGATGCAAATGAGATTGATTGGTTGGATGAGGACAACATGGATTATTTTGTTTGGTATGAATTGATGAACATATGTTCATTGTGATTGTTTATAATGATGAATATCAATTATTTGATATGGAATGTGCTCATTGTGAATTAATTATTGTTAATGACATTTGTCTATGGACTGAGTTGCCTGGACTCATGCCTTCTTATTTATATTTTAGTTAATAGGTCAAGCAGAGGATTTCTGAGAAAGACTAAAAACATTTGAATGTATGATTGAATGTTGGGATTAGAATCACATTTTATTGGTATAATTGTATTTAATGATTTCAATTGATGTATAATTGTAATTAATAGATTTTAATTGAGGCGTATTTGATATTGAAGAAACTAGATTAATATATTGTTGTAGTGGCATATCTTAATGATTTAATTATCAGTTTGTTAATGGATTTTAGTGATGTAGATTGCCATCATGATTCACCCAGGTTATGGGCTATGGGTCTGTGGTTGTATGTATTTTAGAACTATATGATTGTTTTATTTCATTTGATAAATAATTGTACAAGTTAGACCCTAATAATTCAGGGGATACTCTGTTAGATTTTTTGCAAAAACTAGGCAATTTAGAAAATGGTATCAAAGCAACCCTGCTTAAAAGTGGGCAAATTTAGGTGAAAAATAGTGCAAAATGGAATGTCGTGCCTAAAAAACAAAGCATGATAGAATAGTATCAGTGCCCAATAACTTATCTGTGTGATAAGCTTAAGTTAAGAAAGAAGCCCAGAACCATGATGACAAAGGTTATTGGCAAAAATAGGAAATGAAATGTCGGTACAATTTGATGAATTTATGAAAAATATGGAAGAACATTAGAAGTATGATGAGGGCGTGAGTTAAGGAAAAGACATACTTTTAATCTTGGTATAAATGTCATTTGGTTTGAATGCTACTTATATAATGGTTATGGTATGGAATAGATGATTTTGACATAAAATGAATATGATGATGTTATGATAGCATAAGGATGATTGGATTATGTATATAGTTGATGATATAAAATTTGTTATGAGTAGAGTAGCTTAGTGAAGCGTGGTAATGCTTATATGCATCATGTTTCATTGTTTGAACTATTAGTGTGTTATAAGGTTGATAATTGAATTTAGTTCGATAGTCTAAGTGATTTGATGCAAAATCATTGGATTTCTTTAGTTTAAATGGTTGTGTGAACCTTGTTGGTTATTTGATTATTTTAATTGATCTTGGCATGTTATAGCAACATAATTATGTATTTAGCTCAGAATTGAAAGGAGATATGTGGTGAATAGTATATTAGAACGTAAGGACTCATTGATGGATTTTGATTATGATTGACATATTTATATATAATTGAATAACTTTGCTTTTGAGTAATTGAATTGAATGAATAGGATAAGTGATAGTGACTATCTCACTTGTTTAGTTCGATGAGGACTATTGTAAGTGATCTACTGATGTTATTAAATTGAAGGATAAAAGTTTACATTTTGGATATTCGTTTGCAAGCTATTTATCTGGATATTGTGAAATTGTAGTGTTATTATGATATTGTATTATATAATGAAATCATGTGAAATATAATTGATAGAAAATTTTGTATATGAGAATTATTGAATTTGAAATTGTTGATGTTACTTTACTTTGCATTCTATCATAATTATGGTTGAAAGTTGTTCTAAGAAAAGCTCTTTGTAAATTGGTTTAATGTGTGGGATGGGAATGCATGTTGGGATTTGGATAGTGATTAGAATACAATTGTTATATAATTGAATTTAAATGTTGTTCTGGGAATGGATCGATATATTGAATAAGTTATATAATGAATGAAATTTGGTGTATTTGTAATGTGAAATGATATGATGTGCCCCATGCAGCATTTGAGTTTTTGCAGTAGTAGAAGGATTGGAGATTTGTATGGTGTTGGGATGACATAGAGGTGTGGATATTATGAAGGTTTGGTTTGAGTTTGGTTATTTGACTAAGGTTTGAGCCAAATTGGTTATTTAGTAAATTTTGATAATCAACTATGATAAAGATTGAACATTTGATTATTTGATTAAGTTTAGATATTTTCCTAATTGATTTGATTATTTGATTGATGCTTGGACACATGGCTGAGGTTCATGCTTGTATTTGGATGCCTCTTGAAATAGGCTTGATATGTGTTTGGGTTTGGATGCCTGCCGGGTTGGCTACTTTGGATATTTGGAATTCCGTACATGATGGGGTTTTGTTTGATTATTCCGCCAATGGTAGCAAAGAGGCTTAATCAGCCTACTTTATGGGATTCCTTTGCTTATTTTGAGGGGAGAACTTATGATTTCTAGGTTGCGGTTGCAATGAAGGCGGGATACAATGTGGTCATGGATCTCGACATATTTGTAGCCGGGTTGCAGGGATGGACCAGAATACACCAAGTTGTAAGGAGGTTGAGTCCATTTAACAGTGATTGCCACTCTATTGTGGTTTGGATCACCTTATTTGATGGTGGTTGCCACTTTATTATGGTTTAGACCAACCTTTTCACAATAGTTGCCACTTAACTATGGTTTAGACCAGTTTGTTTATCTATTTGATTATGGTTGTCACTTAATTGTGGTTTAGTGCACTTTGTTTATGGCTAAGTCCATTTTGATGATAGCGACATATATGGGTTCTAAAGTTCTTAGAATAGCAACAGAATTTCTAAATGGGTCAAAATAACTTTAGAAGTATGACAGAGGTTCTCAGAAGTGCGACAGAATTTTTGAAGGGTTTCAAAATAACTTCAAAATTGTGATAGAGGGATAAAATTTAGAAGGGGTTCAAATGCTTGATCTTCAAAAATTCTGATGCTTCTTTAGAATTTCTGAAGCAGTAAAATATTGATCTCTAGAATTTCTGAAGCAGCTTAGCAAGAAAGAAATTTCAAAATCTCAAAAGGATTTTTTAGCAAAAATTTTTAGAAGTAAATTCTAAGATTTTAGAGTGTTTTAGAGGGATAAAATTGAAAATAGAAGTGGTCTAACACTTGTTGGTTTTAAAAGTTACAAATTATTTTTAAGTGATTAAATTGAGTAGTTTTTAGAAATAATTTTCATGCGTTAGATGCTGTAAAATTTTAGAGTCTAAGATATGTGGATTATGAAGTTATTATTAGAAGCTAATTTTTAAGCGCATGTGTTGCAAACCCATGATGTGCAACAACTCAGTTATTTTGAAATTTTCTATTTTCTATACACTACAATGTTTTGGAAGCTACATTTTTGGAGAGAAACGTGAGTTATTATTGGAGGAGGATCTTTATGCATAGTGAAAGAGTTCTATTAAAATCATATTGCTTGGGTTATTTAAGGACATTGAAGGACAGAGTTTTACAGGGAGTGGGACATGAGAAGCAAAAGGACTGAGAGAAGGATTTCGAGTTCTGCAATCATGTATATTTTAGAGAGTTTTCTTTTTCTTTTCATCATTAACTAATTTTATTTTTCTAGGCCAAAGATGTAGCCCTCCTTGATGTTCATTCTTAACAGAGATTGTTGGTTTATCAATTCAATATCATCATGTTTCATTCATTGTGTTTAATGCAATCATCTAATTTATTTAATTGTTTGATCACCAATTATGTGAATTAGCTTGATTATCTTTGAGTACATGGTTAAGGTAAATGTCATATACTAAACCATGTGCTGTGCTCTCTTAAATGAATGAGTAGATGGCTAAGGTAGACACCATATGTTAAACTATTCTACTTGGTTCATTAAAGTTCTTCTAATGTTCATGAGTTTTCAACCTCATTTACACTACATGCCATAGGTAATTGGAATGGGAGAAAATACTTGATTTATACCTGGATGCCTAACAATAATAATCATATAGTAGATAGAATGAACCCAATGTGCTGAATTAATACCAACATCTCACTAACACTAAATATCATTGAATGCTGAAGTCAGGTCTCCAGACTCTTATAACCTGAATTTTGTTTTACATTACTCAAGCCATTATTTTCTATTATCTTACATTGCACTTTTATTCACTTAGCCTATAACTTATCTTGTTGATTTAGTATAATTTTATTTTAGAAACTAGACATAATTGAATCACTTGACAGTTCTCTATGGGATTGACCCTTGCTAAGCACACTTTACTGCTATACACTTCTACACTTGCAAGGAATTATAATTTGACCATTAGTTAGCAAGACTAATTAGGATGTTAATCATGTGGAATAATTATTTTATGATGTTGAAAATGAATTTTAGTTACTACACTTTGCTGAAATTGAGAATTTCAAATAGTGCATGTTAAGTGTTGGATGAAATGACACTATGGAAAGCATGTTAAGTGTTCGATGAAATAACCCTATGAACAACAAAGTGTAATTGAGTGGTTTTATCATAGCTCTAATTTCCAATAATTAGGCATTAGACCAGGTATTATAGATATGTAATGAGATGAGGATAAAAGTTGGATGAATTAGTATGAAACTAAGTCAGGTCTCTTGTTTAGACATGTGTAAATTCATTTTAGAGCACATGTGATGTGTGTAGGATTCATTGGACTTAGTTGTAGTCAAGCTATTGAGTTGGAAGGTAAGGAGTGTGTAATTGTCTCCATAGAGGTAAGTAGGTTTCTTTTTTATATGCATAAATGTGAATTTGGGTAGGGATAGTGTGTATCCCATGGTTTTCCATACGAGCAGTGTGTTTGACTGCCATTTCTCACATTGTATCTTAATTTTAAAGAATAAAATTGTGTAATTCCAAGAATTAGTTTTGGAAAACAAATTTAGCTATATTTGTTCAATTGGTTCATGATTCATGATGGAACCATATATTTTCCTTTTTTTATTGTGAAAGTTGGATCCTGGTACATGTGTTCAATTGAATTTTCTGCTTTATATATTTAATTGAGTTGGTTGACCATTGATTTCATGTCATTTCATCATGAGGCTTAATGGACATGATTGAAACATGTAATATATAAGAATATCTTAAGCCATGTGTGAGCCATGTGTGTATTTAGTTCTTAGTTGAATTATTTTGGCATTGGATTGCATGGCCTTGCATAACATCTCATTACGAATCATAAGAATAATGGGCATGGTTGAATTGTAGGGTATATGAGGATGTATTAATGAGTGAATATTAAGAAAATAAAGGTATGAAAATGGTTAAGAAATTGGGATGGTTGAAAGAAGATACAAGTGGAGAAAGGCCAATGTAGAAAAACTGGGCAGCCATCTAGGCACCGCAGATCCACCCAAGCCACAATGCCCATTTGGTGGGCAGCAAGATGGGGTTTGCGGTGCCAGTGTTACTATTGTGCCAGAGTGTTTTTTTTTGGTGTGATTTTTGTGTGGTTTCTTGGGGGACTTGTTGGGGTATTTCTTAAAGGCTTTAAAAAAAGAGAAAAGAGGGCATGGTAAACGACATTTGTGTGGGGATATAATATGGACATAATAGTATGCTATGACTATGATAGTGCCTGGGTGGAATAGACATGCTAAGACTATGATAGTGCCTTGGAGGCACAAACATAAAAAGATATGATACAATACCCATGGGGAGTGGGTATGCCTTTGGTGGCATGAGTGAATATGACTTTAGTGGCATGATTGGATATGCCCTTGGTGGCATGAAAATGATGTGAAACTTATAAAATACATGATTTATAGAAATTGGAGAGTGATACCTTATCATTCATGAGCATCCCTAATTACCTCAATAGATGTGGATGGTGAACCTGTGATCCCTATGTTGCAATGAGGGTGGGGTACCATAAAGAGTAGCGATAGATCTATCCTGGATTTGGCAACATTCGTAACGGGGATGGTGGGGATGTACCTGCACATTGAAGAGGGGAAAGAGTGGTGCTTCACATCTGGTAATGATATGATGAAGATGAATGTGCACAGATAACAATACCTTAATGATAAGGTAGTATATGAGTCTTGATTATGAGAATGGGTTAATAGTGAAACTACATATGGATTTTTTGTGAAGGCATGTGCATCACAAGCATGTGGACGTTGCATTTTATGGAACTGCATGAGTATTTGAGTTGATAATAATTTTCTAATGGTTTATTTATTGTTGTTTACCACTTTACCTACTTACTAAGTTCTCCTCGACTCACTCGATTTTATTCATGGTTTTTAGTTGACAGGTCAGAAGATGGAGCCCATGGGCCTAACATGGGGTTGGAGCTCATAATAGGTGATAGGCTGTGATCCTTGTGCAGGCTTGTTGGAAATGCATGTTAAAATTCCAAATCTTGACCATGGGCAATGTATATAAGTTATAAATTTAAAAAATTCAAACTTTCTGTATATAAGGCATGCATGAGATAATTACGCTGACAGGTCATAATAGTGGAGTATGTGTGTATTATGTGTGTATATTAGTATTGCCATTTATCATCATAATGCAACTTGCGATTTTGGGCAATGTGTGGGTGTGTATTCTTAGGTATCATGGTGTTCATGAATGGATGAGGTTACGTGGAAATGAATGTATAGGTATGGAATTGAAAGTTTAAGGGAGACTCTGCATGAGGTTTTCCTTTAAATTGTAATTTGGTAGCACCCTAAAAGCAGGATGTTACCAAGTGGTATCAGAGCTAAAGTGGTTACTCGATACTAAAGGTGGTATCAGAGATAAGTACTAGAATCGTGATGACAATGGGATCTGGACATGAGTAAGCGAATGAAATGCCTAGATTGAGTTAATGAACCTATAGGATCATGGGGGGAACACTAGCCTAGGGAATGGAATTAGAAACACTAGGTTGCTAAATTTATTATGTTGACTATAAGTGTATTGTTAAATAATTGGGTAACATTACATTGTGTAGTAATGGTACCAAGGAAAAGGATAGATAAAGGGAAGGCCCCCATAATACAGAAAGAGTCATAGAGCTGGTCTGTTTGCACCAAAGCTGCAGGAATAGTTATCTTGGAGACTCAGTTAGAGACTCCTAGGGAGGAAGAGCAATTTGGATAGGAAAATGACTCGAGGTTGACACAAAACAAAGAAGGTAATGAAATTATGAACGAGCTAGAGGAAGGCAATGTAGAAATGGGGTAGCCAGCAATTGAGAAAGAACTAACTACACTAGGTATAGATAGACCTGGCATATTAGGTCCTAATAGTGGGACTGCTCCACTAGTGCATGTAGTAGCACTAGAGCTGGGCGCAATGATGAACTTGATAACAAGTATAGCACAGACTCTACGAGTGTTGGTGCAAATACAAAGGGGCAGCTAGGAGAGTCTATGTGTCTGGCTAAACTTGTTACTAGGCAAAATAATGTGAGAGAACAAGTAGTAGACTTGGGTCAAACATCCCCAAGAGCAACCTGGGGAGGAGTTGTATATGAAACTATTCCACGATATGAGACCTCCCATATTTAGGAGATAAAAAGATTTATTGCATAACAAATGAATTCAGATTGTCTATCATATGGGAAGTGGTTCCACCTATATTGACTAGATATGAAGATATATGAAGATACCTTGGAATGAGTCAAGTGAGATGAAGAAGAGCACACATAAATAGGGGAAAAAAGTGTGCTAGAGACCATGACCAAGGGCACAGAAAGAAGCCCAGAATGGGTCAAGGGAGTGATGCATTTCCTAGAAGAGTATGTTTTTAGTATAAACAATCTGGACATATGAAATTTGAATGCCCAATGATATCCAAAAGGCCAGAAGAATAGATGATAAGACAAACCCTGGGACAAGTAGAATGGACAAGTTAAGTGCTAGAACAGATGACATGATTTGGGCCTAGGAGGCCAGTTTTATGTTTCCTTTATGGCTAACTGGGCCATATTAGATGTGACTGCCCTTATTTGCAAAGTGGAGTTGGAAATGAAGGACCTCGGATGCCATAACAGCCTGAGCATGGCGGATTATGGATGAGGGGTAGAGGTGGAGAACCTAATCTGACGCCAAGGTGCCAGCAGGAGAATAAAGGCCCTAAATTACTATCGTGATACAAACAACCTATAACACCCAAGGTGTCGAAAATGGGGGGTAGGATTTTTTTTATTTGATTATAGTGATGAGTTGAGGTGAAGAAAATTTTTTTTGAAAGGAAATGGTGCAAGTGTATATGAAGTGCATGTGAGTTAAATGTAATTATGCCATTAATAGTATATGTGACTAGGGTGTTAAACTAAGAGAATTTTTCTTAAGTCACCATCTTGGTACAAATGTACATGAATTTAATGAGTTGTGAAGAAAATAGTGTTAAATGATCTCATCCCTACTCATTTGAGGGGACTAAATATGTAAGTTAATGTTGTATCTATGTGGAAAATATCATCGTTAAAAATATGAGGAAAAAGGAAAGTACCAAAGTGGAGAAATAACAGAAAATTTGGGGCATCGGCTTGGAATCCGTAGCACCCAAATTTGGTGTTGCGGTGCCACTTCACAAAATGGGCATGATGGACAACTAGCAGGTCTGGCGTTGATCCATCAATAGGTAAGGTAGTGGCATCTCTTTAAATGCCCCATCATCCTTTCTTCTTCCCCATGCTCTCTCTTCTTCTCTACATGTAGCCCTTTTTGCCTTAACCCTTATAGGCTCTAAAATCTTATTATTTTATGTAGGAAATAACCTTGAATAGATATGTAATGGATCACTCCTACTTCTAAGCCTACGTTTTAGTCATTTGGATGATGAAGTAAGGAAGAAAATTTAGTTTTCTACAATTGGAGGAAACTATTTGGAGCTTTGAGCCTGAAACATCGTTCATGGATGGAAGCCACACTTGAGTTTCATGCTTAGTCACTTTTTTCCACCCAAAATTGTGTTTTATGCTAAGCTAAGGTTTCATGAACACTGAATTTTGGGAAAATGCTAGGAAGTTTTGCTAAATTCATCAGGGAAATGTTCAATTAGTTGATTATGGAGTTGTTGAAGTGAGTTGGACATAAGAAATCTGCTTACAACAAATTAATTGCATGTTAAATACGGGATTTTGTGTTTAGTGCAACTGAATAGAAATTTAATGGAATTGAAACCTTAAATGGCTTGTTATTAAGGTTAGTTACTTGTTAATTAGGGTATATTATAGTTGTATATTGACAAAACTGGAATTTCTTTGATGCATTTTAATAAGAAACAAATTAATTGATGTTTATCACATATTTGATGAAATGTTTCCATGAAGAAAATGATGTGATTGACTAATCTTATTGCAGGCTATAGTTGGTTATGAATGAGGCACTAAAATAGTATATTTAATGCATTAATAAATGATTAAGAAGGGAATTGAAGTTGGACAGGCCTATTACTAAGGTTAAAATACAGTTATGCACTTGAGAGGCATATAGAATTATTTATGAATCGACTATGGTATTTGAAAATTGTAATTCATTGACTTGATATAATTTAGTTAAAGTTATCTATATAAGTAAATGGAATCATTGTATGTGTAGGATCATCTAAACAAGATGAGAAGTCATGGAACTTGAAGAATGTGAAATAACTCTTCGTGTAGGTAAGTAGGCTCTTTTCCAATTGACTACATTGCTAGATGGGGATAGCAATTATCCTATTGTTTGTATATGAGCTTGTATGACTAAATGGGGATAAAGAATATCCTATTTGTTTGTATACAAGTATGTCTGATTATGAGATAAGATTCTTTTCTACTTGTATATCCACATGTTTGAATTAATTGTATGATGTAATGTATGCCTAGTTGGGGATAGTTGGCATCTCCTGATTGTATACTTTGTTAAGTAGATGGATGCATTGATAGGGATAAAGACTATCCAACACTCATTCTTCTTCCATTATATATATTTCTAAGTATGATTGTTGGGGATTCCTTGATTTGTAATGATGAATACTTGGTTTATGATGTGGATGCATGGATAAAGGGATAGTCAGTATTCCCTGATGGTGATCACAATGTTAATGATAGAAGAATGTGTGTGTATAGATGGGGATCATGAATATCCCAAAAGTAGGTTATTGACTATATTATGTAAATGTGTATATTGATGGAATGAGGAGTATTCCATGATATTATATATAGCTATGATAGCCAAGTTGCTTTTGCTATAATAATTGCGTGGGTATGCTGTGTGATGCTAGGATGACATTGACATGACATAATATGCTTTAGACCTAAACGGCATAGTTATAATATGTTATGCCTAAATGGTACAGTTATGATATGAAGTGCTTGCATGTCACTATTATGGTATGAGGTGTCAGAGTGGCTAGACTTGATATACTATGCTTGATTTGTAATAAGTAAATATGATAAAATGGTGTAGAACTTTATGTTATAATAAGGAGGACTTTAGCCTCATGGAATGATTGCACTATCATGTATTAATTGCATTATTTGTCTCAAAAATGTTACTTTCATTGATCATTATTTTCTATTTAGCCTACTTACTGAGTTTGACTTAACTCATGCCTTTATTTGAATTTTTAGTTGATAGATCAAATGATGGAGCCAATGGAGCCAAATAAGGGTTGGTGCTTGTGGGCAAGATCAGAAGAAATTATTGATAGGATAAATTGGATATTAGAATCCCGTATCTGTATGTCTAATTGTAACTAATATATTTTAATTGATGTATATAGAAATGTATTAGCATGCCATAGTCATATATATGTAAATGAATTTTATGTCAGTTCAGCATGTCTATTGCCATCATGATGTGGCTATGGTTCTGGGCAACTATGTGTAACACCCCACCGTAGGGCCTATGCATTTTAACATTTCCCTATACTTTCCCAACTTAGGGGAAAATATTTTGTCTAAAAATTCAGCAGTCTCTACACTAAAATATTAGGATCTAAACTTGTACACTCATTAATCATAAAAATTCATAAATTTAATGACTCTAAAATAACGATATAAACCATAAAACATACCCACAATTGCCCACTCACCCACAAAAGCTCAGAACCTAGTCACGCCACGATGGCAATAGGCATAATTGAAATAATACAAATCCATCCACAATATTATAAATATTAATCATTATGACATGATAATACATTTCATTATACAACATTTGAAATTTCTTAAATACAATTCTACAAATACATTATGGAATTTCAATCCCTGATCACCATATCACAAAGAAAATATCTTCAAATCTTGCTTACAAGCCCTAACCTACAGTTGGGCTCCATCACTTGACCTGCCAGCTAAAAAATAGAATAAGAAGATGTGAGTCTGGGCGAACTCAGTAAGTAGGCAGAATAGGAAATAATAATTAATCAAAATTAACATGTTTCTAAACTAGAAAATGAAAAAGAGATAATAATGCAATCATGTCATGAGGTCTAAACAATAATATCAAGTCTAAGCCACTCTGGGGACTTCATAATTGTGCCATTCAAGCATGCAAATCATAACTATGTTATACAGGCATAAGACATATTATGTCATATCCATGCAACCATTATATAAAAAGAAATTCATTTATCATGCCCATATATAAAATAATGCAATGCTTCCCATTCCATCAATATACCTATTCACATAACATAGTAATATAACACTGAAAGACAACGCATAGGGTGTTCACCATACCCGTTACCATATATTCACAGCATATTATAAATGTCATTCAAGACAAAATTAGGGGATACTTATTATCCCACCAATCTATGCATTCATACATTATTGACATTGAGAAATTTCTGGGATACTTCCTATCCCTCATCAATCCATACAGTGAAAAGATTCATGGGATACTCTCTATCCTCAATAGGTAACACATTCATATCATAAAATAAACACCAACCATTGCACACCAAGGGATATTTACTATCCCCAGTAACCATGCATTACATAATATTATCACATCATAACATTCTAATTAAAGTAAAGGGATACTCACTATCCCATCAAATTCACACAGCCACATAGTATAATGTATACCATTGAGTACATAATCATCAGATACTCATTATTCCCATTATTCTACAAATACCTACATATATCAAATGAAAATTCATGGGATATCCATTATCCCCATTTATTCATACATGCCCGAATGCAAACATGGGATAATTACCATCCTCATCCAATGATAAATTCAACATAAAAGGAGCCTACTTACCTGATTGAAGAACCATAGCACCACACTAGCACAAGTCCTCATGTTCCTTAACTCCAAGTCCAGGCTCAATTGACCCTACATATATAAAATTCCATTCACTTACAAAGGTAATGTTACTTAATTCATAGGAAGCTAATGAATTATGAATGTTACTTAAGTCATATCAAGCCAATGAATTGTGCTTTCTAGATACCATCAATCGGTCCATTAATAATTTATATAGACCTTTCAAGTGCATAGCTGCACTCTAATATTAACCATGAGGCCATCTAACTTAGATACCTCCTTAATCACTTTCTAGTCATGTACTAAATACATACTATTAATGCCACTTTCATAATCAATCTTAGGCTACAATATGATTAGTCAATCACAACACTTCCCTCATGAAAGTATTTCATCAAACATGTGATAAGCACTAATTAAATTATAATTTCTTCTCAAGATGTTTGAAAGAACTTTCATTCCTTGCAACATTCATCTTGTATATAACATGATTAACACATAAATAACCTTAAAAATAATTCAATTAAGCCTTTAATTTAACCAATTTACTACTTAAACACTTTATCCACAAAATCCCTTTTTAACCCTTAATTAGGTCAGTATTCAAAATTAGATTTCTCACTCTCAAACAAGTCCCAAAACATTATAATTATTGAATTAGACCTTTTATCCTAAGATTCCATACCATTTTCCCCAAAAACCACTATTCATGGTTAGCATGAAACCCTAGCAAGGCAGAAATCACAAATTTAATGGGGGAAAATGTGCTTACCATGAAATTTAGGTGTGGCTTCTTACCTAGCACAAGAATTGGACCTCGATCCTCCAAGAATCACCCATGATTTGCTGCCCAACTTAATTTCCTCAATCCTCCTACCACCCAAGCCAGTCAAATATGAATTTGGGTATCCGAATCATGGATTCCATGCTTAATTAATGATTTTTCTAGCTAGATTCATGTAAAAAGGGCATAGGGACATAGGGTTGGGCATGGGAAGAAGGGAAACGGAACAAGATTAAAAAATGGAACAAAATCCATCTTAAAAGTTGTATCATTAACTTAATCCATTGACTAGCTCCGTTGCGCCCAATTCACTGGTGTCGTCTTCTGCCCTTTTCACGATTTGGTGCCACAACGGCCACACCGCTGCTTCCCTTCTACTTGATTTTTGAACATGTTATGCTTTATTTTTCAACTCTTTATTTCATCGTGTTTTTTCCTTCTATTGATATAACATGGATTTTACCATAAATATAACTTTAAAATGCATCATAATATCCCTTAAATAACTACAAATCAAATCATGTAACTACTCATATAGGCTTTCAATTAGCACAATTTCCTTTAACTTATGTGTAGTTGATTCATACTTGAATCATCTCATTTCAAAATAACTTCCTTCACCTCAATTCCTTACTACAAGTGAATAAGATAAATTTATCCCCCATTTTCAACAACCCAGGTTTTTTAGACCACCTCCCTTACAAAACGTTTCACCCTCAAAACTTTAAGTATCATTTGGTTCTTTCCTTAGGTTTGTAAATCAACTAATTTAGAAAATTTCAAACCTTGCAAATTTGTATACACATGATATACCATTCAAGTTGTGTCTTTTTTATCCTATATTTTGATCATTCAAGAACTACTTACTTTTACTAGCAATGACATTTATACAAGCCAACATCTAAGATACTCAAAGTACCATATACACACATGACTTTCCAATTAGTCAAACATGAGAATCATACGACACTTTCATGACACACCATCATGTACAATTCCCTGGTGTAAGGCTCTGAAAAATTTTACAAATGTAAATTTTTGTTATTGTAAAGTTTTGCTAATTTTGCCGGGTCGATAGGTTGTATAATT
>JAYJMB010060746.1:0-22377 GCA_036873735.1 Pouteria campechiana | reverse complement strand
GTTTTAATGCACTAGTCAAGCAAAATTTCCATCATTGATTAGCTAAAGTAGACAATACATGGCATGCATGGTGAATTGTATTTCCTTTTATTTCAAAATGAACTAGTATACTGGAGCCATCCATTCCAAGATTTTTTTTAAAATAATAAAATGGAAGCCTATGAGTTGCAAGAGTGAAAGGTTGGCGGGGGATGTACTTGGGTGTTTTGGAGCTTTAGTCAGACGCTAGGATAAATGAATCCTCTCCTAAGAGAGACCTTTGCTACCACATTCTCATCATCCCCACTCTATGAAAGCAAAACAAGCTCTTCTTTCATATTTTTTAAATAAAAACATGCATTGATTCTCGCAACACGAAACAGATCATAAGCATGAAGTGAATATTGGCTTTCGTACCACCAGTAAAACTGTCCAATCATTGTTCCAAGAGCCACTAACAAACCGAACTCTTATTTAATGATCTTATATGCAACATTTAGTAACCCATTAATGGTATCCAAGCTACATATAACTTGGGAACTTGAGATTTTGAGACATCTGGGAGTCTAAAGTAAGAGATTTTGGTTTTAATTTTTTATATTTTTATTTTTATGCCATTGCTTTTGGTTTGGGGAGTGCTTGGTTTATAGACAACGATACATAAAAGGTCATTTTTTGGAAAAGAGGTATAAAAGATTAATAGTTAGCTTAGATTCTATAAAATCATCAATGTCGGCCAAATAGAATGGTAACACCAATTCACTCTTGTGATAATTGTAGACTTCAAATAGGATTGTTTAAATTAAACACTGAAAAAGACAATTTTTTTGAAAGGATTGTTTAGTTTAAACATTGGAAAAGACAAATTTTTTGAAAACTTTTGTTTTAGTATAAGATGAATCACTTTACTATTTTATTGGCAAGATCATTATTTTAAAATTTTGAAAAGGCATTAAAATGGCTAGTTCTCAACGATTTTCCTCCAAATAGTTAAGAATTTCTTCAAAGCTTATAAATACAAGTTCCATTAAAGAGATATAAAGATTTTTTGTGTTCTTTGAGATACAAATAGTGTGTTAATATGAGGGCCGAAAAGATTTCAAGCATTCACTTCACTTTACCTAAACTCTCAACAAACTTCAAGCTATATCAAATTCAACTCAAAAGGAGTCTAAAGCATCTTGCTTTTATTAAGTAATCTTTATATTTAAAGCTTTATTTCATATACATCTTAACCTATTCAGAGGCATTCCTTGTGCATCTATATTTTGTTTTGGGTATTATGATTTATGCCACCAAGGAAGAGTTACCCTTGAATTAGTGTTGTGTTTAAGAGTTTTCAGTAAGTTAGTGAAATCAGGTGGTATTGTTAATAGTTTCTTCATGATCTTGGAAAAACCAAGGGTGTGATTCTATAGTCAATAATGGAACTCAATGTTAGGATACCTTGGAGAGTGGAGTAAGTGTTAAATTAGTCCAATCTACTATTTTTTCTTGCGTACTTATTGTTATGTATGTTTGTATACTTCCACTGCTATCTTTTTTTGTTATTGCATATTCATTTAGTTTTTTAATGTTGCATAGTTTTATATTTTGTGATGCATCCTATTTTTGGGACCAATAATTGATACTGCTTTTATCAATTTTCAAATCAATTTGCTCAAACATAGCCCTCAAAATGTTGATCAATCTAGTATCAATGAATTTTTTAATAAATTTTCTCTGAACATGGGTCCATATTTTAAATTGATTTATTCATAATTTTAAGTTATCTATCAATTTTAATTATTGGATCATGCATATATTTTAATGGTGATTAAAATTAAACTAAAATAAGTTGATCCTTTAACCCTATAATGGTCGATGCTGGATGTATAAAATGATTGTATTTGCTCAAATGCAGCCAAATTGAGTCAGTTGCGTTTGGTCAAATATAGTCAACTCTAATTTCACTACATTTGGTCAAACATAACCAACCAACTTGTTGTGTTTGAGCAAACGCAGCTATTCCGAATTCGGGCCAATTTTTATTGTAATGAAAATCTACTGTGCAATTACGCCGCAAAATACAAAATATGGGCTACATTGTAGATGCATATATTTAACTTGAATTTAATCAATAATTTTCAAATTTAGAAGAAAATAAGGACTTTGGAGGGGGGGATAATCTTGATGTCCATTGATTATTGATTCCACGTGAAGTTGGAACCCATGTAAAGCTTTTACTTTTTATTTAACATTTAAAACTTTTAGACAAGAAGGGTCCCATATTCATATATATTATATATGAAGCCATCTAAGTTACGTGGGCTATAGTTAATATACGGTTAATATCGATTGGAAATATTCTAATTATGGTTAAAATTTTGACTATTAAATTAAGAGATAACTAGAAAAGAGTAGATTGGTTTCAAAATTATGGGGCTATACTTTAAACAAATACCAGACCGATCAAAATTATGAACAAACTGGCTTAAAATTCGTTGGGTCATGTTGTCAGAAAATCTACCTGAGACTGACCAAAATTATAAGCAGATCAGCTTGAAAATGATAAGGAATTATATTAAAAGTTAGTAAATACTTTATTAATTATGAAGAAAGATGCTTTTATGCTGGATCCAAAAATGAATCCTTCACCTTTATTTAAACCAGTAAGTCGCCTGACTCGCCCAGCCTTCATTTTTCACCTGCAACTGAAACAACGGTAAAAGACCGCAAGAATGTTGTTCACCTATGGTTGACAATAACAGCATCCTTTGTCCTCATTTTGCTGTCTCTGTTGGCGTCTTCCCCTGCCCTTGCTCCAATCCTTTTGTTATCTTCCCATCCCAAATCAATGCATCTCCTACTGCTCTCCTCTTCCCCGCCCCAAAACCGGATCCTCTCGTATTGGGATGTCCTCCTTAGAAGAGCTCCTTGCCGAAGAAGGCTTCCGCCGCGGGAGCTCCTCGCGTTATTCCAAGCCAAAAGAACGACGCCACCCCGAGGATTCCGTAGCTCTCCCCATCTACATCTGCCGCGATCGGAAGATTGCGCACCACCCTGAAAAGGCTCTCACCAGAAATGGGTCATCCATCTTTCCCTCCAAACGCAGCGGACCCAAGTCTTCATGTTCCAATCCCAAGTCACGGGCGGCGTCGCTGGACGTGCTCCGCGATGAGCCCACCATCGACGAAGTTGCAGTGAAGGCTGTCATCTCCATCCTTGGTGGGTATGTCGGCCGGTTTTTGAAGGATGAGAGCTTTCGGAGAAGAGTCCGTGAGACTTGCATGGCTTGTTTGGCACAGAGAAAGGATTCACACGATCCCATGCTCACAAACATGGAGTTGGGCATCGATAACATAGAAAGGTTGGCAGAGAATGCAGCGACGGCAACGAAGGAATCCAGAGTGCAGGCCCTGCAGAATTCCACAAGGCTATTGAGCATCGTTGCATCACTGAATTCTGCCGAGTCCAGGAACAGCAGCACATGCGGAGTGGCGAATTCACATCTCTCAGCTTGTGCACAGCTCTACCTTGCAATCGTCTACAAGATTGAGAAGAACGATCGGACATCAGCACGGCATCTGCTCCAAGTGTTCTGCGATTCGCCTTCTCTGGCTCGCGCCCACCTCATTCCTGATCTGTGGGAGCATTTCTTCCTCCCCCATCTGCTACATTTGAAGGTGTGGTATAAAAAAGAAGTCGAAAACATCTCGAATCTGGATTCTGCTGAGAGACAGAGGAGGATGAAGCTCTTGACAAAAGCTTACAACGATCAGATGGACATGGGGACAGCCAAGTTTGCACTTTATTACAAGGAGTGGCTTAAGGTTGGTGGAGCGAAAGCACCAGCTATTCCTTACATTGATTTACCGTCAAGATCAAGCTATGATTTCTCCATGAAACGGTCAGGATCTATGGGTTCACGGCCTCCATCCCTCAATAGACAATTGTAAGGAATCACCACACGTTTCAGCTAATTCAGTTTCAGGGATGACCGAATGCGCATTGACTGAGCAAGTGGGTCTACCATTAGGTGGCCTGATCTTTGTCTGGTTGGTGGTTTGGTGCTACTATATATGTCTTGCACCCACAATTTTTCCTACCAGAATGTACATGTACAATCAGTGGCTTTGTTTCTAATCATTAGAAGCATGGATCTACGGGTAAACCAGCTAATTTCAGGCCACTGATCAGAGAATCAAGGTCATCCGATTGAGGATTTCTTTGTTGTACAGATTGCGGGTAATGATGCCCACTTCACTGTCGAAAGGTCGAAATGAAATTTCAGTTCCTTGGCTGCATTCTGTTCTATATGTCAGACCAACTTGTACTGTGCTTATTTCATGTCTATGTGATATGGGTGCATGTGTTTGTTATTTGACTTCTAAATCACTGCAATGCTGAAGGTATCAAACAATCTTTGGCCCTTCCTTCGAGCGATCACTGGAGGAATGTGAAGGAAAGCAGAATGATTTCTCTGATGGAGATGACCATTTCTCCAATGGAAGAGATGTGTTTGCAGAAGAAGGACGGGGAACTGAATCAGATAATTACAAGATCAGCAAGTCTGCTCATGTGAGTAACTCTCCTTCTACAGAAGCTGTTCATCCGCAGTGTCCCACTAGGCTATGTAGCTTACAAGCCAGGCCACTAAAATTATAAGATGGTATAGTAGCTAAGGAATTTGCCATGCACCACGCCCAACAAATAGGCAGGGTTCACTTGATTACTGGATTAACAAACTGGTCCCTTTCTCGGACCATGGCCTGATGAATGAGATAGATCTTGTTATTCAAATATTCCATTTTCCTCCCTTTCCTAATGTAATTGCTTTGAATTATGTACTCTTTGATGTAGTTCAATGTTTCTGAACTGGAATTTCTGACTTAACAGAGTGCCAAGAAAAACATTGGATGCAATCACAGATTATTGAGCGAGCTACACCAAAAGCCAAGATTCGAATCAGGTTACCTCCGCTTCTTCATGTGCCGCAGCGATATGGCAAAGGGTGCGACCCGTCAGGGAAGCATTCGCAAGAATGAATCACATGCAAAGGAACCATATACTCATGTTGCTCTATATGACCTCGATAGAGCTACCACCACCATTTCATCATCCAATAGCCTGGCCGATTGCGAAGATGCAATCCGTGTGGTTGCAAAATTATGGCTGGACTCACAGGGGGATCCAACCATAGAAGCAGCACTGTCACGGGAATCTGTGATCGAGGGAATGCTTGAAATCATTTTTTCTTCTGAGAATGATGAGGTCCTGGAACTAGGAATCTCTATACTGGCTGAATTGATATCAACAAGTGAGGGAAATAGACAGATTATTCTGAATTCCGATCCACAGCTTGAAATCTTCATGAGACTACTGAGGAATAACACCCTCTTTCTGAAGGCTGCAGTGCTGCTTTACCTTCTCAAACCAAAGGCAAAGCAGATGCTCTCGCCAGACTGGGTGCCGTTGGTCTTAAGGGTGTTGGAATGTGGCAGCCAGATACAAACGATGTTCACGGTGCAATGCAGGCCACAGGAGGCTGTGTTCTACTTATTGGGTCAGCTTCTTATGGGTTTTGACGTAGATCAGAATGTGGAAAATGCCAGGCAAGTGGTATTGCTTGGTGGGCTGAGGTTGCTGCTCCGACAGCTAGAGCTGGGTGATTCAGTTGCAAGGAAGACTGCTGCATCAGTTTTATTGGCTTGCATCAGAGCAGATGGCAGCTGTAGAAATTACTTAGCAACCAACATAAAGAAGCCTTCAATACTCGAATTGATGCTGGGAAGCCACCGGAAGTCAAGTGGATACGCAGTTTTATTGTTGATTGAGCTGGTCAGCCTTAACAGGTATGCTCTTATAACGGCTCTCTCCTGGGTGCCTCTGGGCGTCTCTGGAGTCTCTGTTCAATAGCTTTTTTGATTCACCTAGAACAAGGAAGTGGAGCATGGCTAGTGGTTCCCAATTTGAGTATTCCTCCGCCATAAGTGAGGGCGTGCTAATAAAATTGGGATGGGGTCACGAGACGAGTGGCTTCCGGCTCTTCCTCAAAAAAAAGAGAAAAGAGAAAAAAAAAAAAAAAAAAAAAAAAAAAAAAAAGCTCAAAGGTGACAGCATGAAACATAAGAAATTACAATTCGGTTGAATATTCAATATGCTATTAACAAAATCAGAGGCAACCACCATATCCTCAAATCAACTGGCTACAACCATATGCAACTAAACGGCCGAAACAATAGCCCCCATACCAGAATGTGTGCAAATACGGACTTAGAATGACTTTTACCCAAGTAAATTGTTGAAATGCAGGTGGATTCACTATTGGATTGGATACCATCAGATGCTCAAATTCCCAAGATAACATTTCCTTTGCATGGCCTCATTCTGAAATTATTATTCCAAACCAATTAGCATATCACTATGTTGGTATCATATTTAGTAGAAGAAAACAATTTTACATCTATGGTTGAGAAATGCGAGTGCCTTGGATGCTCTGCCGAGGGCCTATGCATCTCATGTAAGGCAGGCCTAAACACCACACGTTGCAGCGATCTTATGACTCACTGGCATACAGAACACTGGATGATCAGTAAGTGTCCAGCATTCCATGTTCTGCATGCCCACCTTGCAAGCATCGTTAATGTTCAGGAACTGTGGAGATAATCAGCATCCGTCAGGGCACTCCCAACAAATGGTTTGCATCCACTGCATCAACATGTGTCCATTGACCATGTAACCATTTTCGTTCTGAATCTTAAACTCAGATTTTATTGACTTCGAGTCATTTTAATTTCTGTTCTTCGATGCTGATGTTAAGGTTCTTTTTTTCCTTTGTTTTCTCTTTTGAATTTATCAGAAGAAGTCAGATAAACAAGTTCCTGAATGGTTTGAAAAACGAGGGTTGCCTGAATGCAATGCATACTCTATTGGCCTATCTCCAGCAGGCCCCAGTTGAGCAACGCCCGCTGATAGCAGCTGTTCTGTTGCAGCTTGATCTGTTGGTACTTTTCTGGCCGCTCTGCTTCTCTTTAGTTTGTGAAATTCTCTTGGAGGAGAAATGAGATGGCTAAAAGTAGTGCACGCCAACAATATCAGTCCTAACTTTTACATCAGCCCACCTATTAATTACTTGATGAGGATGCTAATTCCTGATGCAGAAGGGACGATCTTAGAAAAATTCTCGTCCGTTTTCTTTTCTGACAGATATTTCTAGAGCCCCTGTATGGAATAACATTTATGTTGCAGGGAGATACTTCACAGCGCAGTGTATATAGAGAAGAAGTCATCGACTCTATTACAGCAGCTTTGGATTGCGCTTGCAGCCCAGATACTGAGATGGTTCAGGAACAGTCTAGCCGGGCTCTTTTGCTCTTGGGTGGCCGTTTCTCTTACACCGGAGAGCCGTCATCGGAGCAATGGCAGCTGAAGCAAGCTGGACTTGATGACATATCTTCAGATTCTTTCAGCTTCAAGGATGCATCCGTGAAGGAAATTGTCCAGTCGGTGTGTCTGCTAAACCCAAATGCCTCAACTCAGAAGAATAATCTGTTTTGCTCCAGTAATTACATTCTTTACGAAGTTTTATCATGCTGATTCTTCTTTATCCATAACGCCTCCCATTGCTACGTTTGTTAGGATGAAGAAGAAAAGGCAACTGAAGATTGGCTAAGGAGGGTTGGCACCGTCTTGCTTACGTCCGGCAACAAGCGATTCCTGGTTGCTCTTTCAAGGTGTATAGCCAACGGGATCCCATGTCTGGCACGAGCATGCTTAGTCACAGTTGCCTGGATGAGTTCTTACATTGCAACTATTCAAAATGCCAGCATTAAATTGACGGCAGTGACTATTCTTATCCCTGTCTTGCTGGCAAGCTTGAATTATGATAGAGCACTAGAAGATCGAGTTCTTGGTTCACTATCACTCCTCAATTTTGCTAGGAGTTCAGGTACAGAGCGTCTTATTTTAAGAAAAAGGCTGCTTCCTTTGAACCCCTAGTTTTAAGTTCTTGTTGACTTCTAAATCACGCCTCTTAGCAGTTGAACCAATGTGGTTTAGGGTTCTAATGTAGCCCCTTCCTAATCAAAGAGGACGATACCAGGCATTCATTCTATTGATTAGAGATATTGATATTGCATGAAATCAATACCGTAGAAATGTCTACTTCGGAAGAAAAATGATTCAATTCTCTTATTATGTTGTTCTCTCATCTTCCAGATTGTTTCTCCATGATCGCTCCTTTGGATGAAGAGTTCGTGGGTCCACTGAGGAACCTGGCTAATGTCACATGGACAGCAAAAGAACTTCTATCAATGGCTGTGAGCGATTCAACCTTTGCAATCAACCACTTGTAATTCCACTCGAAGATGGGATGATGCATCTGTCAAGATAGATTTCTGCTGGTTATTTTTGTCTTTTGTTGAGTGACTGGAAATGTTCATTTGATAGAGGTGTGCATATATACTCTTGGCGTGATGGGTAGCTTTTAGATATGATTTTGTAAATTTATAATCGTATTTTTGCGGGAAGAAAAGAGGTACGTTTGATAATGAAGCCAAAGGATGTACCTAAAGTTCATATGTGTGTTTGAAAAGTGGTAAAAGACGGAAAGAGTGGAGGAAATTACTGCAAACTATAAAATAATATCTCTCATAAAGTGAATAAAAATAATATAAATAATTTTTTTTAATAAAAATGTAGAAGATGCTAATTGAAGTTAAGGTTTTTTGCATTTGCTTTCTTATCTTTTTTGCGATTTTATAATTTATATAACTATTAATTTTGCAAAAACTACCTCCCTTATGAACTTTATTTGCAAAACCAACCTTATTGTCAACCGTCCTCAATTCTTTTATTAAAATCAAAAAATGTTATTAATCAAAATTTGAACTATTAGTCATCAAGTTCGAGTGGAATACAATCTAAATATGTCATTAAATGGCCCCGACTATATCTCTGGGTGGGAATACAACCTAGATTCCTCTACTTGAGTAGCAACATCCGTACGAGCATTCAAATCTGCAATCTAATTGGTGGGATTAGACTGCAATAAGCATACGACGGATTGCTATACCCTGAAAATAGGTTACATGATAGCAAAATTAAATTTTGAATTACTGCAGCTCGAATTCTTGGTATTTTCTTACAATATCACATATTTAATCAAAGGGTTATAATATTGCAGTCTTATTTATGATAATTTGTTGTGTGTATCTATGTTTTTAATTTTGATGCCTCTTACTTATGGTATGGTAAAAGTGGCATATTCATATCCATTTAGACTCATCTTACTGTCTAAATTAATTTAAATGTAATATATTTATTTAATTATACAAAAATTTTATCAAAATAGAACATGTAGATTCGCTAAACAAAATTATTCATATGATGGATGCAGTTGTTAATTTAAATTAAACTAAATTTAATAGTAATTAGTAGGGTAGATGCACTCATATAGGTGGCTCAAAAGTTTAAAAATAAACGGTATATTCTTCATTTGTTTAGTCGGTAAAAGTATTATGTTGTCATACGACATTTCATATGTAGTTCAAATGGCATATGAAGTTACGTTAATGGAATGTATTTTTCCAATGTTTAAGGTGGGCCCCATAAAGCAAGGCCTTTGCATTAGTGCTTTTAATCTCAACCGTTCAACTCTTGATCATCAAATAGATGGCTAGAATGAATGACCAGAGCTATAAAATCGCCACGAATACTTGAATTTTGGAATTAGTCGGATTTGAGATAAGGACTAATAAGCAAATCTCTAGTGCGGAGTTTTCAATTTGTTTGAGAACAGACTTTTTACCAACTGAATCAATTAAGAGTATGATATTTCTTTTCCAATGTTTGGGCCAACTAAGTTCTAATATTGATTGATATTAGAAAAGAGAAGAAAACGATAACTAGGAAGTAGCAACGGGCGCCCACCTCTGGATCTATGCCTGCAATTGCTCGCAAACAAATCAAACTTCGGAGGTTTTTATTTTATTTATTTCACTGCAGCTCGGCAACACTTCATAAAGCGCATAGCTGTGTGCATAGAATTTATAATTATATATTATAAAGCTTAGAAAATCATGCTTATCTTTCCTCCATTGTCTCATCGAATTTGTGATTACGTACTTTATCTGAGAAACCACTTAGCCCGTCCAAGACAATAAGTACCCTTAGTTAATAAATGGCCATCAATCACAAATAATTATTCTACCCAATGCTAACAACAGTTTGAAATTTTGAGCTTGGCCAAACTATTATTTGATCAATTTGGTTGTGCAACGGGTTGAAATCGACCTACTCGCCATCTAGATAAACCTGGCGAAGTCAACCACATAGCCACTCCATGCTAAGTCTTATGTAACCAAGCTAATTTTATTACGGAGGTTGTTATATGGCATAAGAGTTCTCTTGAATTTTCTGAAGGTGTAAGAAGATTCGAGTGACTAGAGCTATGCGGAATGGTTTAGAAATCTGTGGAAATGCGTAGAATAGCGTAGAAAGGTATGATAGAGTTGTATAGAAAAATAGAGTTGTAGAAGAAAGCCGAGCATTCTTGAGGATTTATAGGGTAATCTTGGATTGTGTCCAATGGCTCGACCACAGCCGTAAAATTGCCCTAGATAATAATCTCTTAGGAGGTGAAGGGCATACTATATACGTGTTGAGTTCCCTCACTTGTAACCGGGTTGACAGAAGCTAAGTGCAAGAGTAGGTTTCTCGTCAACGGAAGTCAGGAAAACCAGATCCCACGTTCGCATTTCAACGTGCCTGAATAGAGTGAATCGAAGAGGTTGTCTTCCATTCAAGTAGGGTATAGTCACTGCTTCCCGGCACAATTCAATACATAAGCACCCAACCGCATCATACTGCAATTTATGAATGGCCAACTCTGCACAGGGATATACAGCTATACACTCATATCACTGCCTCCACAAGCAGCATCCATCCATTCACGTTAAACATAATTCACAACCAATCAGTGGCACTCAATGGCCTATGTAGCATGAGAATGAAAATTTCACACGCAATCAAAGCTACTATTATTATAGTACTGACACTTAAACAAGGCATGACAAAGTCCAAGGACAAAAGAAATACAACATCCACTCTCTAGAACAGAACTGCTGCATTTCTCTCCTAGACGCTCACACTGAAACTCCCATAAGCAAATAACACACCACATACGATCACTCAAAACTCCGACAAGCAAATAACACACCACATGCAATCACATAAAAACTCCAGGACTCGAAACAAACCAACACACAAACCCTTCAAACCAAGGACCCTATCAAAGAAATGTCTGACACTTTCAGTTTGTCCAAGTGGCCGTGACTCCAGACACGAGAATCTGTTGAAAGGAAGCAGATTTGGCTACGCAAATCTCTTATCTGGTGGTGAACTGTCAGAGACACAGTCAGAGCGAAGAGGTCCAGATGGAAGCTGCAATCCATTTGGAAAACTCAGACTAGAGAATCTAGATCAGATCTTCCAATCTGAATAAGGAGAGGGCGTCTAGATTGGAAAATCCTAACATGTTAGGATCTTTCAATCTAGACAGTTTTTGGGACATGGTCCATCCAATGGTAGCCAATAACAGAACAACTGTCTAAATCACTGCCCAGCAGCCAAACCGACCTAGCAGAAAATCATCGAATTTTCTAGGTCAGCATGCACCTTGGGGAAGCTTGCAATATCCACCGAAGCCATCGATGATGAAGATGCTGACGACGATGAAGAGGACGATGCTGAAGACGGTGGTGAGCGCATGAAGGACTCCTCATATAGCCGACCCCTATATGCAGCAAGGTCAGCACAGAGGACTGGCGGTACCAAGGATACTGGTTTGGTGCACCGAGGAAATGTGTAACACAAATTATATATAATCCTCTGCAGATTGTCTGAAGAGAAATTATTGTCATCAAAGGGGACATGATAGTGAGTGGGCTTGCTCGTGCCAATGCTCCCATAATGACTGTTCAGAAAGAAATCAAACTGCTCAACTGAAGTGATCCCTTGGTCCACAACTGTTCCAGGGGGGATGTTCCCTGACTTGCTGCCCTCATGGTAGTTCTTCGGAAAGAACCTCGTCTGGTGCCGCTTCTGCGCTACCACAACTGTGATAGTTGGCCGGTACCCCTCTCTCTCAACTGTTTTCCTTATTTCCACAAGCTCCTTGTTAAGGACCATGTCAAACTGAGTGTCGCTGACACCATCTCTGAAAAGTATTATCTTGCCAGGCTTGACACCATTCTTGCGTGCATATGCCCCAATGAGATCTGAGCACATCTCACCAATGTCCAAGATTTGCTCTGTCCTGCGTAGCTGTGCACGTAACCTGAATGCATACTGATTTGCACCAGGCCAGTTCATCGATGCTGTCACAGCAGCAATTGATATATTTGACATGCTCCTGCTGCCCGGATGGTTCACATCAGCCCCCATGAACATGACATGGTGATCAAGATCCAGGCACGGAAGTCTATGAAAGAGCTCCGTGTTGCTTCCACCAAGCTTAGCATTGACCTTGAGGGCCAAGTTCACAAAATATTGGTCCTTGCCCTCGTTTGCAAGGGGACTTAGGAAGCACTGAGTCACAAGCCCAAGTTCAGTCTCACATATCCTCTTGAGGGTATTGTAGCCTGGATGGCGTTTCTCCATTGGGCAGAAAAGAACATCCAGTTTCCCTCGTGCCATTCCATGGGCCCGTTTGAGGGCATCATACAGTTGTTTCTCATTGAATAGGACATTCATGCTCGAACGCTCATAAAAGAGAGGCTCTGAATTGATGCAGATGCCAACCCTGTTGCTCCGCTCATAGATGTTTCGAACAAATTGGTTGACATTCAGCCGAAACCAGTTGTTGCGACTTGATGCTGTAAAGTCAAGGATGGCCCACCTATCAACCTGCTTTCCATCAACAACTTTATGATTAAGCAGGTTCCACTGGCCATCATCTTTAGGCGTGAGTCTGGAGCACTGGTCCTTACTGTCCCGAATTTTCAGATCAGGCTGTTTAAGTACTCGCCCTGTCGCTTCTGCCATATCATTGCTGATAGTCATGTGAAAGGCATCTGCAATGCCACCACTGTTAAAGGAAACAAGAAAAATTAAGTTATGCAATAGAAGGAAACTAGAACAATGCTCTCCTGCATTTCATGTTTTCCAGACACATTGAAAGATTGATGAATAAAGAATCCTACAATTTAATTGTGTAGGTACACATGATTGTTAAAGGTTGATGAATAAAGAATCCTACAATTGAAATGTCTAGGCGTACGTGATTGTCTTATGATTATCTAATCAAGGGGTTAAAACTTGAGAAACATTGGATTTATCCCAACAGTGTTGTTGGCAAATTTTCAAAGAAACATCATCCTTGCATAAGCATAAGCAGGGACCATTGAAGGAGCAAAGCAACAAATAATATTCAGTAGGAAAACAAAATATAAGAATTTGGGGACTTGGACTGTCAAGCACATGAGGTAGGTAATTATCCAAATCATATCTATCTACTAAATAAGCGATAATCAACACACATAGTAAATATGCCCAAACACTGCTAACCTTAGGCTTTATGCAGTCTCCTCCAGTTCAAAAAGGGTGATCAACATGCATGCATGTCGTGAACATGGGTTGTGAAAATTTATGAGGCACTTGTTGTGATACATTTCATAGAAATAAAGCCATAGAAAATAGTACAAAGGACTGTGAATAGTGCATACCCAGATGGCCCATCACCAGCTCTAATCATCTGACAGATTCGATCCTTTCTATTGAATGGCTTGATCAAAGCCATGTCCTTCAGAACCTTAGCACTATCTCCAGTCAAAGACTCCCTTGGGTACCGCTGGCCTTCTACCAGCTCACAGAATTCCATTGGCACATAATTTGGCCTCTTGTTCTTGCTCAAATCCAAGCAAGGAAGCCACTTGTACACAACTTCTTTGCCATACTTCTCTTGGAAGTAATCAGCAACAGAAACCACCGTCTTGGAGTTTGAATTTGTGCTACTGTCAACTTCAAATTTCAGACTTTCCACATTTTCTCTGGTCAGTTTTGCAATAACATACTTTTGTTTAGTCTGCCTGTGATTTACAGTCACTTTCAAATCCCTCAAGGCATCCTCAACCAAGTTCCTCTGATCACCATTCAACCGTGTGTTTTCATCAAACACAGTTCCCAGATATTCTTGGAGAAATTGTAGCACTGGCACCTGTTTCCAGAAGGCTATTACCCTGTAATCCACACAGTTAATAAGACCCTTCTCAGTTGTTTTCAAGCTCTGATGAAACCCAGTAGAAGCAATGATTCCTCCACCAAGATCCTTGTCTACTCTTTTGGAGTAGAAGCATCGACCAATTGGAATCCGCCTCAAACATGGATTTTGCCGCATCACCACATCCAATGCTTGTAAGATCTCCCTAGGGACAATTGCCATAGAACCTTCAAAGTATTCAACGAGTGTCTGGAGATTATGAGATGCGACCTCCTTCACTACAACCTCAAACTTTCGGGGCCGTGCATCCTCTCCCCTGTGTACTTCCACTGGAAACTTGCCACATTGTAGCTTCACCATACTGTAGATGTTCTTCTCTCCATCATAGGCAGTCTTTGAGATTGGGAAGAGCTCTTTGAATTGGGAAAAAAGATGCTCTTTTACTAAGACAGCTTCCGATTTTGCGACTTTTCTAATAGCTTTCTCCTTGGGTGGTGTCACAGGCTGAATGTCAAGGAAATAATGGTATATGTTCAACTGCCTGTCAAAATTGACAGGAAAATAATTAACAAGCAGTTGAAGGGACCTGATGCCATCTTGGCCTCCTCTGTCTGGTCGCCTGATTGGAACAATGCTTCTCGATTCTGCTGCAGAAGGTGAAATTTTCAGTCTGTGGAACTCTGAAGTTGGAGCCACTGCAATTTATCAAAGCATGAAAATGTTAGCTATGTCAGGTAATGAACTTATGACTAATTTTAGTTTTGGGGTTAAAGAAATTCAAAAAGGATCAGATGCAATCTCATATTACTTGATTAAAAACCTGGCTTGTTCAGTTCCAATGGTCCCTGAATTAAATGATGCATAATCATTTGGTGAACGACAAATATGTTATTTGCGAATATGCAATAAAAATTAGACTTAGATTACAACTTAATCTGATGACACAATCCCTTCCCTGCTTGAGAGCTTCTTTACCCATAATGCCAAAGAACGTGGAATCCTATTCCCTGGAAAGGCAGTATGTATTGTTTCCAAAACACTCATGCTGAATAACCTTCCCACTGACAGAAAAGGTCATATCAAGGAAAGGCGAATACAATCATTCCACCATCCCTCCAGTAGATAGAAAGAGCGCACAAATTGACATTTTATTTCTTCATTTCTATGTGGGGTGTCTAATTCAGCAAAAGGGAAATATCCAAACTTGTCAGAAACCAGCACAAAATATTAATGTACATTAGAGGAATCCCTCAATACAACATTAAGAAAAAAAGAAAGGAAAAAAAAAAAGGCATGATTCTTGACTTTGCATGAACACATTTAGAAGATAGAATTCGAAAATCGCAAATTATTTTCTGCTGCTCCTAGGAATAATGAAAAAGCCAAGTAAATCAACTTTTGTTTGCAAAATCAAGTTCAACTAACCCATTGGATTCTGCTCATGCAAACAAATCATTCAGTTCAGGTTGCCCAAAATGCCCCGCCAGACATGAGCTTTCACGCCAAACACAAAATGCCTAACCAAACACAACAACAGATTAAATTTGGTCATTTAGATTATTTTTTTTTATTTTTTTGTTGAACCTGAACAAACTACATCACAACCAACCTGAACAAAATATCTAACTAAAAATGAACAAACATGCATAAATGGGCTAACAAATCTTAATAGAATATATTAGCGGGCCCAAGTTGAAGCCCAAAATGTTACCAACCTGTTGAAAGAAAATCTTAATAGGCTTACCATATAAAATCATAGTATGTTTTATACATTAAAATCATAAGATCATAAATCAGTAAGGAGGGAGGCTTAAATCTTAAAACTTGGGCATGAGTAACCAAGTTAGCCTCAAGAGAGCGCTGAATGTAACAGTCTTACCACAGGGCAATAGATTGGAAGCATTCAAGCTAGAAGTCCAATTTAGGTCAACTAAGGTGAGGTCAGAGTTAACCTTAGCCTGAGGCCTTGAAAGCTCATAATTCTAGAACTTCTTGTAACCCTAACAACCTATTTTTAAAAACTTCAACCCTAATCTTAATTCTATTTCTAAAAAATCAAGTTGAATTTGAGTTGGAAATTCAATTTATTTTGATTTTTCACATTGAAAGCCTGTTTGGAAATTGGAAAAGAAGAGGAAAATGTTAAATATGGAAAAAGTGAAGTAAAAAAGCAAATGATTTGACATGATAAGTGATCGTAAGTAAAAATAAAACAAATAAGTTTTTAAAAAGATTAAAGATAATGATTGAAAATATAAGTAATTGTGATGAAAAAAATATTAGAGTTTGCTTGCATAGATTAAATTAAAAAGGAAGAAAATTTGGAAGGTAGTGTACTAGAAAAGTGTGATAGGGAATTGCATTAGCAATATAAGCTTTCAAATTAACAAGGAAAAATTATTAAAAATATAGATAATAATGAGAAAAAATAGAGTTGTTACAATATTTAAAATGTCATAACAGTCTAAAAAGGAGTGTAAAAGAAAGTATATTACTAATACTCTCCTTCCTAGACTTCCTAATGCATCTAAATGGACCCTTAGCTAATTACAATATCACATCACATTACCTAGGATGGAAAAGGTGAAAAAAGAAAGAAAAATTTTCTACTTCTTTTCTCAATTCCCAAATGAGCCCAAAATTACTTTCAAATGGAGATTTTGGTAATAACAAATTTCTGTTCATTTTTCCAATATTAAAAAACCAGCTACCGATGTTTATTTTCTTTCTCGGCTTCTTTCTTTCATCTCTCATACATTTTTTCTCATTTTCTACTGAAAAAGCAATTCAAATATATTCTCATCTAATTAAGGATGCAACTCATGTGATTTAGTGAGTTGAGGACAACCCTACTCTTACCTTGTTTCTAAAAGTACTACCCTATTATTAAGTCGATTTTGTTTGAGGTCAAACCTACCCAAATTCTTTTAAGGATGGATCAATTTGGCTTTAATTCAATTTCGGTTAATCACTAGTTTGGTTCTGCAATATTAGAAAACAAATCATTTGAAATATATATATATACATATTCAAACAAAAGTAAATATAAATTTTATGCTACCTGAAATTGTAAACAACATATAAAACATAAAGGTTTCAATTGAAATTTTCAAATATACTTGACAAGTAGAGAACTAGCAATGAGGATGCAGATGGAGAATTAGCTCATTTGTTCCAGGTACCTAAACCACAAAACCGAACCTACCCAAATTTTGAATGCAGATTAGACAGGCCAACTTGAGCCTACCCTATGGTTATATAAAAGGAAATCTACCTTTTTTAAGATTAAATTGGTTCTGTTTCAGTTCATGGGTACCCTACCTAAGTTACACCCCCACATCTAATTATGCCAAATTCAATCGAAATAATGCTAGGGATAAAACAATATCTGGTATTATCAACTAAATTCAATGTAGATACAGATGTATAGACAAATCTTATTCTCGTCATTTACATGGATTTGGTTTCCATGGAAAATTTTATTTTTCCAATGATTGATTTGACATATACTTCCTTTAACAACCATATTTGTTATTATTAATTATATTTTCAATCATTATTTTTTACTTATTTTAACCTTATTCACTTTATAACTCCCATCATTTCTTGTTTTGTTAAAATTAATTTGCTTTCTATTCAATTTAGGAAATTGATAATAAAAAATTAGACAAAGGTGGTTGGTTGAATTGCTTGACTATCAACCCTAAGTCAACCCAGGTTATAAATCAGATCGTGTTCAACCAAATCTTTCCAACTCAATTTTTTTTTCCTTATCAAACACCTAAACAGGTTCGGTTTAACCCAACACAACCCAAGTTTCACCGCTACCACCAACCAATCTTTGACGATTGATTTCAAGCAACTTACATAAAAATTACGATAGGCGAGAAAGACTCCGCAAATTCACCGCAAAATCCGAATTGGGCTAGGTCTATCCGAGTCTGTCATAGACTCGGCTGTGTCGAACCCTTAATTAAACTGAGTCTACTGGAAGGAGGACATTGCTTGGGTTCCAGCATTGAAATTCCCCCTAGCTGCTCCCAAAACATGATTTTGAAGTTAAGGAACAGCCCAATGACAGGGCAGACACCGATTTGGGGAGTGCTGTAGACCAAATATGGCGGCTGAGATTTCGCACGCGCCAACTTTGGCATGGTCACCAGCGCAGCAGATCTTCCCTGCAGCCTCGCCTCGAAAGGTTCGCTGCAGGTCTTCCATTTTTAGAAGCAACGAAAGAACCATCAAACTAAACTCGAAGTAATTAAAAACAAAGCATGAGACAAAAAAACGAGTCGGCCGAGTAAACTCAGAATATTCATCCAGTGGAGTATATGCGAAGCGATTACTCACATGTAACTGCCGAAACAACAGATGTCGGTTGCTGGGAAACATGCTGGGGCCCGCCTATCTCTACGGGGCCACCGGAGAAGCGTCTCCCTCCATTGCCACCGCTCCCTCTTGACGAGGCTGCCTGAACGCCGGCCACTTCAAGGAATGAGCGGCCCGGAGCTGATCCCGGAGGAGCCGACTGGGGAGCAGTCGATGCCCCACCCTGACCTTGGCCCCAGATCTGAGCCTGATGCTGCCTCGGCTGAGAAGAATGCCCTCCGCCATAGCCAGACGCGGGATTCGCCCTCGGCACCCAAGCCGACTGCGGCACACCGGATTCGACCGACATCCGATCCTGGCCCCGCATCTGGCCTTGATGCTGCCTCGGGTGACCAGAATGAGCAGGATTCGGCCTATGCAAATAACCCAACGGAGGCCCGGCAGCTTCTCTGTATTGACGGTTTGGGCCAGAATTATGCTGCGATGGATTACGATTTTGAAGCGAGTATCCGTCGGATTGATTGCCGCCTCTCCTCCCTCGAGAGCCGGAACCCCTGCCTCTGGAACCGAGATTGTCCATTGAAATGCAAGACTCGAACTTTTGAAATCTCTTGGAAATGGGAAATGGGAAATGGGAAATGTATGAAAGCAGCTGTGAAGAAATTGGGCGGAGTGGGAGGAGCTTTATATGCAGCGCGTGCGGAGGGAGAACTAGTTATTTACCAAAGTACCCTTGTCGTGTTACAGAAGATTCCTAAGGATGAAGTGGAGCCCGTTTCCTCCGTGGGCCAATCTTAGGCGTCATCTGGAGAGTTCTAACAAGAGAATAACATACGGTGGCGATTCGATCGATCGCAATGTGGTTATCTGACGGTCCTTGCAAATTGTCCAGAAGCTTCTGAAGAAAAAAGCCACTTGCGGTGGCACGAACCAGATGAGTAGATTCATGAAGAAACTCACCCATACTGCATTTTAGAATTATCCTAGTGAATATTTTAAATATGATTTGATTATTTCAGTTAAAATTACTTAAATCAAACTTTGAGATTGACTACACCAAAGCAGAAATTATAAAATATAGCCCATTTTTATGATTTTATAAATTTTATTATTTCTTTATTATTAAAAATAATCTAATAGCAAAAAAAAACAATTTAGGGGCATTTTTAAGTATATCTGCCCCTTTGATCTATTATAATTAAAGTTTTATCAATGTTTTTGAAATATTGATAATAATATCTATATTTTATTAAAATAATTTTACAGTGTTTTCAATGCAATTATATCTCAATGCAATTATATCTGATTTTTTAAAGGATAATTATTTTACTCTAGGGATTAGACAAATATTAATTTAACAGTTTTTTATTTTTTAAAATATTTTGATAAAATGTAGCTTTTTTGTTAATATTTTAAAATTATTGATAAAAATGTAATTGTGGGTAAAAGATGAAGATATATTTGTAAGTGCCCAAAAACTTTATAATATTATTTTTATTATCAAGAAGATTAATTATATTTAAAATATTTTATGCATTCAGCCAAACCGCTCTTTAGTAAAGTGAAACGTTGTCTGAATCGACGGATGGGATAGCTATTGTCGTGAGAGGATGAGCGAAGCAGGTAGCGACGGAGAAACTGACGCAGCTTGACTGCGGATCCAAAGCCATCCATTGACTTAGGAAAAAGACGGAGACTCCACAGTTTTAGTCGAGGGGCATTTACGTCATCTGGGAGGAGCAAGAAGCAGTGAAGCACTCTAGGCCGTTCTTTTCGGTGCCCCTGGCCGTCAAGAAACAAATGAAAGGCGCAGATTTTTTTTTACCTTCTTCTCCGCCGACTCGGATGCAACAGCGAAGAAACACGTCTGTATGGGTGCGAAAGGAATGCATAGCGTGCATCTCCAGCATCGGATGATCCTGACCATTGGTAGGCTTACGATTATTGGAATTATCAAAAATGCCAATGATTAAATGGCTCATTGAAAGCCCGTGCTCCCATCTGGGCCATATGTTCTCGTATGCACGCGTATCGGTGCATGAAGCGGTGTGTGCGTGCAGAGCAGACTCTCATTTTCCGACAACGCGGGCAGTTTGAACTTCACATATTCTCCGGGCCCACCTTCCGCCGCGTGGAATTTTTCGTACACCTCAGTTTCCTGTCTCTTTCCCAACACTTTCGGTTAATCCACCTTTCTGCTGGGGAGCATCTGTTTCCTACTCTGGCCGAGTGCAGTTGCTTCGTACCCACTCCACCCACCTTCACTTGTCCGCGTGGCAAGACTGCTCAATTTGGAATTCTCTATTTATATGATAATATCAAAATTCACATTGATTTCATCCTATTACTATTAAGTGATATCGCAATCCTGAGTTTTGAGCGATAGGTCTGTTTTTATCTTCGACTTGTAGGTATCGTGTCAGCCGATGCATCTGACGTACTACTAGGTAGATTCGTTGCTAGGGAATTTGGCGGTTTAAAGGCATGCTACATTAGCAAGTTGGGAGCGCACGTGCATGAAGTGGAAGGCGCAGGTTCGTATCTAATTTATCTTTCGCTTCCTTTTTCCCTTTGCACGAAATTTCCCGAATTTGAATGACGTAATAGCGAAGGCTTGGAACTTGGAGTGGAAGCAACGCTACACCGTGGTCCGGTCCGAAATCAAACGTGACCAATGGTTGGGATTTGTTCCAATGATTTTCAAAACTATGACTGATATTTGTGATCCGATTAAGTGATCAGTGATAAAAAGCTACAGATATATAGATAAATTCCCAATACAATTATCAAACCTAAGTCTTATGAATTCATCATTTTTGAAAGACCATTTGGAAATATTCGAAAGGAAAGGAGCAAGCTACCTAGATTTAATTTTGAACATGGGGTTAACAAAGAGGAATGAATTTATGATATGTAATTTGGTTAAACTGGCACAAAGAGATTTACTTGTCATGATTAGCCCATTGTTCATCATGGCAAGGATATTTCCTTATATCTCTCGCCTAAAGCTCACAACTAACTAAGAGAACCACCGATATCCTTTTTGTCTTAAATGGTGTATTTTATTCGATATTATCAAAATATTGTCGGAAAATAAAGACTATGAAATATAGAAAAATATTTTATTCAATTCTCTATTACTAATTCTATTGTGTTAATGTCCCATATTTATAACCCACCATAGATGCTTAACACAATTGCCATGCAATGCATATTGTTTAATCCAATCTTTCTAACATCAAAAACTCCTATTTTATAGATTTCTTTGACTGGTACTTTGGGTATTTTCCAATTCTGAATAGATTGTTCAATTTGTTCGTAAGCTTCTTCAGTCATATTTTGTATTTCTTGGAGACTAATGGATGCTATCTCATTTGAAGATTTGGGCAGAGATAAAGAGCTAGGAAAAGAAGAGCCTTTTACTAATTTTCTTAGAGCTGCCATGTCTTCACAGTCAATGATCAAATTGGCTTAATCCCTAAACGGCCACCTGCCAACACGAGTAACAGCCTGCTTCACGACTTCGTGAACGATTATGGCTTCTGTAAGAAACTTAAGTAAATTTTCTTATAACATTTTGAAGCATAATGGCCATATTTACCACATTTATAACATTTAACAGAACTTTTATCTTTATAGGTAGATGGAGATGGTTTAGAATGTCGTTTATAATGCTTGGGTGGTTTAGAGAAAGGGTATTTATGTTTTTTGCGATGGGGTTTATGAGTTTTATAATATTTAGTTTTTGGATGTTTAGGCCGAAGGAGTTGTTTTTGAAAGGGTAATTTTTCAATTCCATATTGAAAGCAGAATTCAGAAAAATCTTGGCTTCTAAGAAATTTGGTTTCTTCTACTTTCTTTTGATTACA
>JAYJMB010060735.1:0-24852 GCA_036873735.1 Pouteria campechiana | reverse complement strand
TTCAGTGCAGGGCAGGTTCAATTGTAGGTGAGTATGGTTAACAAACTGAAACTTCTGGTTATTCTGAGAAAAAAAAAAGGGGGGGAGGGGAAGGGAATTTTTCAGTACAGTACATGATTCATCTAAATCAAGGAGAGGCAACAAAAGTTAAAAGGGGTTCTCCATGTTCATATAGCAACCGCATCTTCCAAATGCATTCATTTCAAACCCATGGTGAAATTGACATGATTGTAGTTTTGCGAAGCAGACTGAAGGGTAGAGTTACAATCCATTTAATTTTTATTGTTCGTTTTATGTAATTTAGCTTGTGTTTGGATGAAAGGAGAATGGATGAAGATATTCGTTTTGGGGGGCATTTTCAACTGTTTGTGTAACTGGCGATTTGGAGGAGAAGGTAAAGAAAGTTGCCTCATTTGTTACTGAAGATGCCCATTTTGCAGAAAATTAATGGTGGGAGAAATTCCTTTTCCATTCATGTGACTTTGGAAGGAATGAAAGCCTCCTTCCAAATTTGCATACAAGAATAGAAGGAAAAACATTTGGAAGAGGTTTTCATCAGAAAAACAAACAGGTCTAAAGCATTCTGTGATCATGTTAAGTCTCCCATTTCTTTCATCTGTTGTCCCTCCTGTTCCTCAAACCTAAATTCATCCAGAGAAGTCAGTCGTTTCAGCATTATTCATTTTGATCTTTTCCTGAGGTTGAACACTCATCATTGAAGTGCAGTTTCATCATTGAATAGGTGAATTTATACTGCCGAGCTTGGTAAAGTTAATATCATCGGTGTTGTTGATGATAGTCTCTGAGATTTACGCGTATATTAATGTTGAATTGAGTTGCTGGATGGAAACAAGTGACATATGCAAATCTTGGAACAAGAACAAACAGTCTGTAGTAGATTGATAAGCCAGTGTTAATAAACATTTGCTGCCATTGGAACTGTCCGTTTTGGTTCTTGGCGCTTCCTGATATTCATAAAAGATGAAAAACATAGTTGGTGGGTTATCTTTGCCCCATGAAACGGGGACTTTTAAGTAAAAAGCAAAAAAGGGAAGAGGCTAGCAGAAAAACTGTGCTTCCAAACCGTGGAGAAAAATCCCAGACACTGTTAATCTTAGACTTGTGGCATTGGCCTCAAGATGCAGTAAAAATTTTCCATGGATCATGTTGATTTTTTTAAACATGCAGTCGCAGGAGCAGTAGTAGCCATCAGGTTTATTATTTCCATGCAAACCATCCAGCTATCTAGGAAAATGGATGGATGAATGCTGACTAGTTTAGCATGTCCGTAGGAAGATAAATATCCTTGGAGTGGCGCTAACGGGTTCCAAATGGGAAAAGAATACCTTAATTCGTGGTCACTTGATTGCTGAGGTATAGTTGGCAGTGTAAATTGCATTCATGTTACTTATAAACTCAATCAATTGCTGTCGCTGCTCTTCAGTTTTCTGTTGAGATGCATCCCAAGATTGTACTCCAATTGGTTGTAAACCAATTTGGTTACTTCCAATTATCATGAATTAACAGTTTCGAACGCACTTGACGGTAGGCCATTTCCTATTCATGTCTCTAATAATCTCTTTGGGGATGTAAAATATATCTTTTCTCACTTTCTTGGAAATTTTGTGAATATCATGTTAGTCCTAATCGTGTATTAACTTACACCCCAATTTGCATGTTTGCCTTTGGTGGCCGCCAGCCATCACTGTGACATGAGGTATTGATAATTTGCTGATATTAAGGGCTTGTTTGGCCTGACAGTGAGATTTAAGTGCTTTATTGAAGCACTTTTATATATAAAGCTTTTTCTAAAAGTTTCGAATAAGAGCTTCGATGCAAAAGTCAAAAATGGACTTTTTACGAACTTTGCATAAAGCCTTTTTTACCTTTTCTAGCCAAACTAACATTTTCCACATTTTGGGGCTAAAAAGTACTTTGGAGCTCCCAAAACGCTGAGCCAAACAGGCACTAAATCATGTAAACATAGAAGAGGTCAATGTTGATCCTTTTCATAAAAAAATTATAAAAGCCATATTAATGATTAAAATATTATAAATCACATTTAATTTCAACTAGATGGTAGATATTAGCTTGTAATGATAGATATTTAGAGTTATCTAACATTTTAAGAATGTTATAGTTTGAAGCCATGGGATGCTAAAAAGTTGAAGCCAATGGCTACTGTTGTAATGGAACTAATATTACACTTCATTGAAAATTCACAATTTATACAAGTTCTGTATATGCATTTCATTACAACTGAAAAAAAAAACAAAAAACAAAAAAGGAACAGCTTCCAATGTACCACATCATAATAGCATGCGACTATTGATGTCATGGCACTCTTATTAAAACCAGACTGGCCAGTTGAACCAGCTCCAACTGACAATGCTCGACTCAGTGGTCCGTTCTATATTCTAAAATTTTATTTTGATCAACTTAATAAAAAAATTTATTACGCAATATAATTTATTGATAACGGATAAATTCATTATGATGATGATCTACAATTCAAATCTTTAAATTGGTAGTATCTTATTTTAGAATTATTTTAAAAAAGTATATTGAAACGGTCATTTCGGTTGAAGCATACAGTTGAACCGGATACTTAACAGAGACGAATATGCAAGGTTGCCAAAACATCATGAGTATATTTGCAGCTTTTAAGCCGTTGACGCTAGTTAGCTGATCACATCATCAAGAGCATAACAATTCAATTTTTAAACTAAAGGAGCGAATATGCAAAAAAATACAAATCTTAAGGGCATGGATGTAATTTACACAGTTGACGGATGATCAAATAAGAGCGCATCATGGCTGAACCGATCCTTCAAAAAATTGGATAGCTTTGGTTGAATTAACTTAAGCCCCACAGATAATTTCTATGTTCAAGAGTAGTGAATTTCTCTTTGGCTAGAAAATCATTGATGTGGAAATACTGGGGAAAAAATGGATCCACTTTGCTTTAGGAAGAAAAAGATCTAACGGAAGGATCCAGCCAGATCTTGAATGATATTGAATTTTTTTTGTTAAAAGCCTTTACAAAAGAAGGCGAAGAGATTGCCGGCTTAGCAGCATTGAGATCTGGTTCATCAGACAAAATTCTTCCTCCCAACCTTTTACACCCAGTGGAGCAGCATGAATTTCCACCTATCAAGTTTCCATAACAGGAAGCTTCTAGCTTACCAATTCCCTAATACTCGTCCATCTCATGAAACCACTATGCCTCATGATGTGAGCAGCACAAATAAGATGCAGAAAACTTATGATTTGCCGCATTTCTGGGATTGCTCCCGCAAAAATAACAGCAATTCGATAAGCAGAAGAGAGAAACTGCATTTGACACACAAGCAGCGCACCTGATAAGTGAATCACCTTGTATGAAATCCACGCTTTCACAGTACATAAAAACATAATTGTTGCACAGAAGAAGTGCAGTTGGCATTTACATCCCATGGCTCAGCCCCCTAGCTTTCTCATTCTATTTCTCAGCTCATTGTAGTTCTTCAATTGCATGGTGTACCAATGATTTCAATTTCTTTCAAACTGGTTAGGTTCAGCACCACTTCAAAATAATAATTTGGACTTTTTCACACTTGGCCCTCATGTGAGGACATGGAAAAAGCTCAAAATGGGAGTCAATTCACAGGTACAGCATTTCATTTGGGAGTCCCATGTCATAAGATAGAAACAAGATGTACAGGAAATACACATACCTCCATGACTTCCAACTATGCAAATCAACTCGTCGGTCAATGCCTGATTCATATGCTTCGGGCAACCTTTACATACAAATCATGAGGCCAATTCCTATCTGTGTGGTTCGCCATAAAGTTTGCTATCTACAAGGTCAAAAGATTCATGCATCATTTAAAAAAACATGGATAGCAGAACAAATTAAGAACAAGTGTTAGAAGGTCAAATGTAGACATGCATAGCACAAAAAGAAAGAACAAAGCCTTAGATGGTTAAGTGTGGCCACTTTCAAGTTTAAACTGTATTGATGAGCAGACTTTGCTGCAACAACCAGTGCCTTAGATATGGCTTGCAATTGTCGACTGTTGAGGTTGTTGTACGCTGACCATTATTTTCTCTTGAGATTAAACATGAATTATCATCCTGATAATCACAGAATATAAATCAACAAAACAACATATACAAAATAATATGGCCCCAGCTCCATGATCCAGACTGTTGGACTGGCAAGACCAATATTGGAGAACACCTGAACCTCCCATGGGTGAGGATCCTCAATCGATTTTCTTTAAACACAGACAAGTATTAGACAATGTAATTGGTTTAGAATCAAAAGCAATGTGCATCAGTATGTGACCAAGAATTTTAGAGCATTCCCACATAAGCGAATCAGATACAGCACCAACATGAAACCATGGGCCACTTGGAAAATCAACAATGCAGGTAATGAGGCAACTGGACCCAGTAGTATTTCAGATAGCTCCATGCAATGTGCATTAAGGTGCCTCTTGAAATTAAATATGAAAGCAATAGCAAAATCAGTAATCAAAGGTTGCAACAAACATTGATGCTGTGTGGAAAGACAGAAAAATCAAATAAAAAAAATCAGTGCTCGCTTTATCAGTAATTAAGGAAATATCAGCGGCTCAAAAGAAAGATATTATCGCTTTTATTGAAGATAACATTGATTTATTGAGGAACTTTATCAGAAAATAAAAAAATAATAAAACTCATGACAAATTAAGATAAATATGAACACAATTAAGCCAAAAATATTACAATAAATTTACTATGACTTTAATATAAGAAAATTAAGCATATGTTGATATAAACAAGTACAAATAATATACACTAAATAGATATTAGATTTTAATGATTTCGGAAGGTTATCACAGTTGTTTGAAAAGAAATAAGGGAAGAAATAGTCAAAAGAGGCTTTGGGAGATAATTTGTAAAAAAATCAAAAATAAAAATAAAAAGATAATATCTTGGATATTGTCAACAAAATGGAGATAACATTTATAATAGCTAGGATAATATTGATGAATCAAAGATAATATCAATAATATAACTGCAATTATCAGTAAGAATAAAAACTGATAAAAATATCAGTTTTCCATAGCATAATTTATCAATCACCTTCCAACTGATATTTTCAAGAAAATTTGAAATAAATAAAAATATCAGTTTCCTATAAGATAATTTACCAGTCACCTCCCAAAAAGATATTATTAAAGATAATATCAAAGATAATACCAAAAAAAGCAAATACTACTGACAAAACCAATAATTCACATAATAAAAATGAAAATGGAAGGAATTAAAGTTTATGGCATACCTTCATTCTCAGTGCCCGTAGTGTGCCATCAGAATCTGTCACATTGTCCATACAATTAACAGCAACCTTAACAAGATCTGGCACGCATTCTTGCACATAAGGAGATAGACTCTGGAACACATCACTTGTGATATCAGGGGCTCGTGGATCTAATGGAAGGAAGGACAGCTTGGTTATCTCCCTCAGTGCATCAGCATGATGGCCTGCTCTAGCTATTTTGTGTACAAAAAGTATGGCCTCAAGCTCTCTTAGTATCACTTCTTGTTCAGAAATGTGTCCTCTTTCTTGAAGACTGCACATACAAAGTAAGAAAACGATCAAGTGCTAAATGCCAAAAAATCTTTATGATAATCCAAGCCATGCTACTATTGCATTTTTGGTGTAATATCAGTTAATGAAGATTAGAAAGGTGAATTTAGGCACAGGAGCCATCATTTAACACAGTTCAATACTCCTGGCAAATTCTGCTACAAGAAGGGTGCAGTATCACCTATAGTTAGCTTTATTGTGTGAGGGTGGGGGTTGGGGGGTTGGCATCAGACCATTCTGGCTAATAAACGCCATACGGCACCAGTATGAAGCCAAGGACATTATTAATGCCCACTTAGAGGTTCCTTTCACTTTCCCTCCGTGTAAGTTTTCTTCATTTCAACCATGACATAACCTTTTAAGACATGTTTACAAAAGGTATAGAACTACTTCAAAGATCAAAATACAAAAATTGATAGGAGTGGGCCATCTTGGAAAATATTGGAAAAAGCATCAAAACATCATTTTTCAGTTATTTCCATAATTTTAGTCGCATAAATTGAAACACAAATAGAGCCTTCTAGTCGACTTTCACAAGGTCAAGAACTCGAGATGGCACTGCAAGACAGGATATTCTTAATTGAAAATGATCTGCGGTGCCCTTGAATACATATTGTAAACAAAATAACAAAACAATGCATATTTGGCATCATCAGCACACTCAGTTTCCCAATGTTTTGGGGATTCCAGTTAACACCCAAGAAATATATAAAATAAATACATTATTTGCCACCATTAGAAACAGGATAATGTGATGATAATTGTTCAGATTTTGGCGAATAACAGAGAGAAATGAGCCAATATTCCAAAAGTTCAAGGACCCATGGAATGTGCCTAGTTTTTAATCTTTTAACCATTGGATTGTGTCAAGCAAAAACATGGGCTACATGTGCACAGCTTGTACTCTCTCACATTCAATGGGTTCAAACTCTGTAGGGCACTGTCGCTTGGCCCTCCACCTGGGTCTTTCTTTCTTTTTTTTTTTGCTTTTTATGTGGGCCTCTATTGGACCTTCTTTCCATTTTTAATATTTTCCACAAGTTGCTACCTTTGTAACCTGAACTTGTAACCTGATACTGGTTAATATTCAAACCAATATTCCAAAAGGACCTACAAAACATGTCTAGTTTTAATCTCTTAACCATCAGATCACAACATATTCCAATAACGATGATTGCTGGTTCAGTATTATATCAACTAGCAAGCTAGTGGATGCTTTTACATTACTTGGTGGTGTTTCATGTATTTGTGAGGTCCTTGACATCATGCGTATCAACTTATAAAATGGATAAATATATAATTCCTCCAGTCTTTTGGAAGTCAATTACAGTCTATTTTTTGGAGGTAAATGCAGTGACTGATGAGCCAAGTTTACCATCAAAACTGGATATTTGGTGCAGCATGCCATGACTCCATATGAGAAAATCTAGATTATAATTGTTTGATTCCGGCTCCTTAGTAGTTAATTCTACCAAGTAGTTGAAATCGTACCAATGCATTTCTGTGGGAGGCCCAAAGATCCGAATACTCGCTAAAGTATCCTGCCAGATCTTTGAAATGGTAGAGACACACGCCGGTGTGGGCAACATGTATTCAGATTCTCATTCATTACTAGTCTGAAGATATAAGGCTTCAGCTTTACACGTTCTCTGAATGTTGGAGTCATGTACTCAGATGTCCTTATTCAAACCAGATCAATTGTGTTTATATCCAATGATCTGGTTACGAACTTACATATTCCAGATATTGACTTAAAAAATGATATTAACTAAGCTTTAAATGGAATACCATTTAGAAATTTACCAAGTTTACCACAATACTTTTCTTTAATCCTTTTAACATTGTTATTGACTTTGAAAAACATGCACAATGCCCATTGTAGCATTGTCCTGTTTAGAAGTGGAAAAAAGGTAAACAAGTTCTTGTCTGACAAAGATATGATATGTGGCTTATCACCATATTGATGAGAAACAGATTGTTCATATATTTTCTTGCCCTTTAATTTTCTTAAAAAATATCTTACCCATTTATAAAAACCTCAACCCTAATCTGTTTATAAACCGTTTAGTATACCAGGTTGGCGGGTTGATAATGGGTTAGCTATGATTAAGCAATCAACCAAAGATTAAGCAATTAGCCACATAAAGCAATCCCCGAACTTGCCAAATAAATTCAAGTAAACTAAAATTAAACACCTTTTGTCAAATAGTTAAAACAACATCAATCCAACATGATCACAAAATAATATCAATCCATATTAACTGTATTAAATTACATCCTATATTGTATTAAAATGAAAGTTGGAAAAAATAAAATCAACATACTCTTTATATCTAAGCTTTATAGTTCTTCATTCATCTTGTTTCCATTCTTGAATATTTGGATACTAAGTCATTACCGGGAGTTACTGGGTTATAAAACCCCAACCCATAACCAACCCATCTATCTAATCGGGTGACCACCAACCCAATTAGCAACCCAAATACTTAAAATATACAACCCTAGCCTAGTTTTTACCGGGTTGGGTTGACCCATGACCGTTAACACCCCTACTTTACAATTTCTTATATGATTAAAATTAACCCGATTACGATTTATGATATGATAAAGATTTTGACACTGTTGAGGATAAACACAATGTATAACGGGGCTTGAAGTTGGATCAGTTAGAAAAAGAACAGATTGACTTTGTAAATGTTGATGTTTAAGGGAGGACCGAAATACTCCATGGAGAAACATTGATAGCAGAAGGTAGGAGTTGAACTGGATTGGATCCAGGATTCATTGGAGACAAAGGTCAAAAATTTGGAAACTTCTCTCTGACAGTAATCTACAAAGATATTGCATATTATAAACCTTTATTAAGTGAAAATTAGCACTCACATCTCTCATATGATAACACTTTGCGTCATTTGTTCTTCAGATTGCATTTTATCATTAATCCTAAATAGAGGCTTCACAAAATTGTAAGGAATTTTACACAGGACTCCTGAAGTGGATAAATATCCACAAAGCACCCTCTCGATTGATCTCTGATTCCATCAATCAAGCTACTGTTCCCCTGTCTTTGATGGATGCTCTTGACATAGTGATGTACCAGTTAAAATGTTGGTTAACACACATGGTAAGATATCAATATGCAAAAGCTAAAAAAGCATTGATTGTTAGGGGTTAAAATAGGTGCCCTGTTGCATGAAACTGAAGATTCAACCAAAAAGTGGACAGGTTCTCCTTTCTGAAAAGTGAAAACACCACAACTAAAAAAAATAACTTTTCCCAAAAAAAAAAAGAGGCTTGAACCTAAAAAGAGAATTTTAGCCTCATTAGTCTAATTAACATTAATTTAAAATATAGAAACCTTCCTCACAAGGTCTTTGTATGGGTAAAAATCACTCAAGCCATCTCACAAGACAGATGAGTAAACAGCTGAACTAATAGTTGAATGTTAACTTGTAATTAAGAAACCTAGTAAGCATGCATTTTTTCAAGAAAATTTAACCAAACTTCATCATGAAAAAGAACTGAAAATACTGCAAGATTAATAGGAGATTACCTGGCTTCAGGCGAATATTTGTATGTCTCCAATATCACATTCCCTGAGTGGACAAGCCCGGCAGTGCGGCTTTCGCCATCCAATCTACCACGTGACAGGGCACAAATTGCTTCTGAGAGGCATTTATTAATTGTCTCCAAAGCTGTTGCAAAGGCCCCGACTCTCTTTTGAATTTCTACAGACTGAAAAGTCTCATAATCACAAAAACGAACTAGCATCTAGAATAAGTACAAAACCAAAACTCAAGCAACAGAAGCCTGGCTATCCTCTAAACCTCTACAGAGCAACCAGTCATAAAATAAGGCATGAAGCATCTGCATTAATCACAAAACCAGCTACACAAGCAGCACAGCAGCAGCGGGCAACAACAACACATAATGGCAATAGCAACAATAATGCACAATGGTAGTAATAGCACCAATTGACAGGCAATTAAAGAAGCATTAAAATAATAGAAAGGAGAAAAAATTGCCGACCAAGAGATATAAATGTAAAATAATTTGAATATCCAAAAGTAGTCCCTAAAGAGATTACTAAAGAATAGCAAGCATCTCAATTGGTGCATAGGCTACAAATATCTTAACATAATTCATTTTTTAAGTATGGCAACTCATGTACCAGAAAGATGGTCTGACTACACATTGCACGAATCCCGACTGAGTTGAAAGTCTAAATGGATGTACAAAATCCTCCTGATAGAAAAAATGTGGCCCACAGGATGTAGAGAATCAAAATCCTTTTTCATGTTAACAGTTCATTTGACATCCCACCAATTGGATCCATTCTGAGAATACAATGAGTGGCCTCTCTATGCAGATGAATGAATGGATCAAATAATTGAGATCCAACAAAGTCTATTATATTTGAAATGGTTTCAGCAACTTGAAGAAAAGTAAGAAAGAGAAATGGTTTCAGCAACTTGAAGAAAGGTGAGGAGGAGTTTAGACCAACAACATTTGGCAAATAGATCAGACAAGAATATATGACAATGATGGGTGTAAACATTCAGCCTAATGATGTTTGAAAGCAAACCTTTCATGATTGGAAATGAAGCATACAGCTAGGGGAGTCGCCACTGACCCATGTTACATAGGGTAGTCAAACCCAATCTTTTAATTCAAATTGGTCTACCTTAGCCACGCTTTTCACAAAGATTGAAAAGCAAACGGAGTAATGAATAAGCAACTATTTAGATGATCAAATGATGGTGGAGATTGAGGAAGCTCAGGAGGGATGATATGGTGGCATTTGGAGCAGCTTCTACCACACTCATCTTCTGCCTTACTGAAGGAAGTAGCTTCTCAGGAAAACAAAGTGAAGGTGCTGGCCTTGGGTCCCAGCAAAATCTCCTTCTCCCTGCCTCTTGGGGATCTTCTCTGTCTGGAGAGGGAAAATGTCTCCCTTTTTATAGTTGTTTGACCAGCTTGGCTGCCAGATGTATTAGACAGGTGTGGACACCTGATTGGTGTTGGTTGCACAGGTGGTCCTACCCCAATCATGCAGCATTTGTCTTATCTGTTTCTAGTTTTTTCTTTACAGTTTCTGAGGCTTATAACTGGGTTTGGCCCATTAGCTGAAATGGTTCCCTCAGGGGTGTCCACAGATAGATTTGTCATAAACCTTGCTATTATGAACACAAAGAATGTCTATGTATATTAATAAATTCAAGAATGGACACCCATTGCTGAAAGTGCCAACGATCATCATCTTTAGGGCCACTATTTCTGATATTCTAGTCTTCTATAGATAATCTATTTAAAAATAAAAAACACAATATAATTCCTGACAGAAAAGGACGTGCGGTAGTCTCTGAACCAAGTAACCATGAATCAAGTAATTCAACTCTGATGAAAGGAACAAGTAGAAGCACAATAATAGTTGCATCCTACTCTGAAAGAGTGAAAACAAACAACTAGCAGGAAATCATCTGCCTGAGTAATTGAACTTATTTGATCAAAATTCTGGGTTAGGATAATTCAAAAGTAATCTCAAACATCCCAATATGACAAAACAATTAGAAAGTAAAGACAGTGTCAGACCCTGACAAAAAAGAAGGCATACTTTGTCATAGAACCCGGCTTCCTGACATTGGCAAGCAGCTTCAAGCAAAAATTGTTGCTGCATGTTCTTGTCAGCAAAGAATCTTCTCAATTCACCTTCTTCACCAGCACCTCTCGGACCAAGCAAGAGAGAAATACCACCATCTCGCAACAAAATTTCAGTGAGAAGTTGTTTCAACATCAAATTTCTCTGTCTTTGTTGATCAATGCTCCCTCGTCCACTCCATGACACCTGCCCACCACCCATTGCAGCAGCAGCTTGTGCAAAATACTCCAATGCCAGAGAAAGATTAACTAGACGCAAGTACACTGAACCATACTGCTGAATTAAGCTAGTCGCTTCAGCAAAAGCATCCATTACTCCCAACTTCTGTCCAGTGCCAGTGCCTTCAGAAAGAACACCATGATCTGCTAGCACTATCGCGATATGCACAGCATCAATATTGTATCCTTCTTCTCCTGTTTCCTTGGACAAGTGTAGTACAGCTGGCAGGAGTTGAACGCTCAAAAGTAACACATAAGGGTAGACCAGAGGGTCTTTTCCATTTTTTGTATAGTATGATGGCTCAAACTTATTCAAGTAAACCTGCAAATCATCTAATGTGTATGGCACCAATCCCTCATTCAAGATGACAGAAGATGAACCAGAGGGAGAGTCCCGGACTGCTGACAACTTGAACCATAAGAAATCCTCTATAGTGTTAAAAAGTGTTGGCAAATCTCTAAGCAAGCGATCCATTTGACGGCGACAACCAGATATAATAGCATAAAGCAGCAACTTCTTCTTGTCATAACCACTTCGACCTGCTCGATCACCCATCCTTAACATTTTTTCACATTCATCGGCAGCAGCTGCAGCAGTCTCCAGTGAAACCACGCCTCCAGTTGTAATCCATTCCATAAGCTGCACAAACTAGCAATTAAGTTTCTTGTCTATGAAAAGCATCCGAACGACAGTAGTTGGTAACAAATACCTGAGGGGCAAATTGGTGTGACACACGAGATGATTGAGCAACATTTCTTGCTTCATCATAATAACCAGTTCTCAAGCAAAAATAAATCTGTAAGCGATCAAAAGAAAATTAATCAATAAAAACATCTAGAAAGAACAGGATGAGAACCATTTCCACAAAATTGAACAATGGATATATACTTCTACTAAATTAAAGTGCCAAAAGGAGATAGTGGAATTCCCCTCAGTGGAATGCCCCTCCACATTGCTGTGTACTTGTACTGTGCAACACAGCTTTTTTCACACCACGAGCATTATAAGCAACTGAATGTGCAAAGCAGTTGCTACTAAGATCTTCAACATAATGGCTAGGTCTGAAGTTTGATTTGGCTTGTAATACATTAATTCTCAGTTATCTCATTTAATTTGTCTCATGACCTGAATGGCACAGAAGCATCCACACACAGTTGGCCCCACCTGGGAAGGGAAACAATGAAATTAACATAGAAATACCCTCCCAAAATTTTCTATTCGTGTATCCCACTAATTGATTGCCATGAAGATTGACCAAGTTAATGCTCTAGTATAAACAAGCATAGTCACAAGTTTCAACATTTAAGTGATATAGGACAAGATCCCAATTAATCAAATGAAAAGGGAAAAACCTTGGAAGAAAGAGGTGGACCCTCTCAACAGGGGAAAGAAGGGAAGAAAGGAAAGAGAAAAATAGGCAAAATGAGTAAAAAGAATAGAAGACAAGAAAAGAGAAGGATAATTGAATTCACGATTCATAAAAAAATGAAGTCCAAAAACCTTAATACATACTACACTATTTATAGAAAATTGATACACAAAATAAAATTCCAATTTAAATGCATACAAATAAAATAAATAAAACAGTAATCTAACCCATCCATCAAGTTGATCGATGTTTTGATCACTTGATGTATACATCAAATCCCAAACCATTAATTGATGCATCTGTATCATGTGTCCTTCATCATTAAGTTTGCCTAAGCTGTGAAATGACTAGTCTCCCATCATAAGTATCAGTTTGCCACTTCTTTGCAGTTCAACAGGAAGAGATAAAGGAAAAGAAACAAAAAAAAGGAAAAAAGGAAAAAGAAAAGAGGATAGCTAGTTGGCTCAGATTCATATCCACTTAAAATCAGATAGAGCCCTACTTTATACATGTGTTGATTGCTCCATTACGAAATTTTGCAGGTGGGCAGTGATACATAATCATTGGTTTACAGTTGGAACGTGGAAGCCACACAGAAAATACAAAAAACACACAATAGCACAATGCACCCAGTCCAACAGGAAGACTATATGAGTTCCTGTAAACAGGAAAAGGGCTAAGCAGGATGAACCTGTTGCCAAGTTGTGTCAATTGGAGGTTGCCTGCGGGAATCACCTGCATCAAAATCTAGCACGCCATAGTCCCTTAAACGAATCTGTCATGGACATTAAAAATCAAATGGGTAAAAAAGTTCACCTTGATAGAAACCATATGTAGATGCATGGAACAAATTAAGAAACATCACAGGAAACACACCCGAAGAAATGCCCGAACTCTTTGTAGATTTCCAACAACCCCACCAAGAGCAGCCTACAATCATGTTGCAAATTCACTAGGATGTACAAGTTATAAAACAAAGAAAGGCTATAAAAATTCTATTAGAGAAAAGAATGCAGAAGAAACACTCATACTTCAAAGTCAATCAACTGAGGGGTGAAAATTATGCCAGAGATTGTGTAATGAACCATTAACCAAGAATCTTGAATGTTTTAAAAAAACAAACATGCCCAAGACATAAACAAAGGATTACAGGTACAAGTTAAAAATGCAGGAACCAGCAGGAAAATGGATTTTTTTTCTCAATAAAAAGCTACACTGGAGACAAAACCATGATGAAAACATCAGTACATTGTGAGAGTTGAAGTAGAATTAGAACATCTAAAGCAAAAACTCAAGCAGAAAGATAATCATAAGGAGAGCCTCTACAAAAAACATTTGCTAACAGAAGTCTAAGAAATTGTCCAGCGTAGATTTGATAAACACACACCAAGGACAAACTTGTAGACAATTATGGATATTCAGCAAACATGCCATGTGAAAGCAACTGCTGACTATGCTCGGGAAAATTTCAGCAGGAATAACAATTGCCAGAAGAAAGCAACATTCAGCGTTGCCAACCAAGCATGGATGAGGCAAGCCTTATTATTGGAGATGGCCACACTTTCTGCTTGAAACCATCGTCTTTAGCCTCCTATGGTATTGCTTTGAAGAGTGAAATGAAGCAACAGCAGTTTAATTTAGCTCATTGCTTTATCCACTGTTCTCCAAGTAAAATTCCAAAATCTAGATTGCCCTCCAACAGAAGAATATAAGACAAGACTATTATCAACTGCATAAAACTAAAGGTGTTCATAAATAAAAGATAACTAAAGAGCCAAGCATATCTCTAGACAACTAAATAAGGAGAAAATGGCAACCAGAAATTTGTTTAACATTGAACCATTCAAAAGAAATAAGCAAGAAGAAGAAATAGGCTAGCAAGGAAAAACATTGGCCACCATTTGCTCAGCTATCACATGAAAGATGCATGTACAAACAAAGGCAATAAGACAGGAGTTTAAAAAAAAAATCAGAGATGGAGGCTCCATATTCATGACACCATTAGCTAAATGGCTTAAAATAATACAAAAAACATAATATTTTAAAAATAATAATATTTGAGTAGCATATTATTCAAATTAGAAAAAAAGAAGTCAGAAAAAGAGAAAAGAGCATATGTACTGACAGCAAAACCCTAGGAAGAACATTCTCACCTGTGCGGGGTGGCTTTGGATTGTCTCCTTAATATATCTCTCATGTCCCCATTCTAAATGACGCCTTGCCCCTATTGCCAGCGACATTTTCCTTGATACATTATAATGAACAGAAGAATCCTCACCAAGCAATGTCTGGAGGGAAAAAGAGTGGAAATCGGGGGAAGAAAAATCACACCAACAGAAAGTCCCAGGATTAACATGTGAAAGAGAGACGTGATAAATGAAATTAACTAGAAAAGAATACGGAGAACCAAATTACAAATATAAACTGGATATATACCTGAACAAGGTGCCATATCTTCTGCATACCTACTGATTTAGCACCAGATGCCTCAAGGCCCAAACTTTCATAAGCACTCCTGAAAGCAGCAGCAGGCTATCCAGAGAACAAATGATAAATCAATGATATTCAACTACCAAATGTTACAAATGAATAAAAATATGACCAAAGAAGAATAACCCCTCAATACTTAGGTTAAAAATTCATGCAGGAAGATCAAGAAGGAAATTGTCTACAGACCCAAACCTGGATAGAAAAAGAAAAGGTGCATCTCAACAATTATGTGATAATCAACCACCAACCAAACTGAAGGAGAAATTCCATATGATGGCTATAAGGAAAGAAATGTAATAAGGTAGAATCTAGAATAGTCAAGCAACACCATGCTAATAGAATAACATAGCTGAAGTCAGGTGTTTGAGGTGGGCAAGAGAAGTATTCATGGATGGTAATAAGATGATGAAAAGTAGGCAGTAATGGATAAGCCATATGTCATGCAGAACAAAAACTGCAGTGGTTCAGGTTGAGTTGGTTTCAGATGAAAGCTCTAGAAGGGTAGGGGAAGGGGTGAATGTTGTAAGAAAGGCAGTGGGATATTGATGGTTTTCTTTCAGGTCAAACCATTTGACTAGAACTGGTCCCCGCCTGTTCAGTTCAAGTAGTTGACAGCTCAGCTTATTTGACAATATGCTTGGAAGTTATTTCATGTTTCGTCAGCTCAGTTAAGGAGCGGGTAATGTCAAAGTGGTTGACTGGCATTTGACGCCATTTGTCAACTGATTCTATATCTATTACATTATCAAATATTTTATAAAATATATTTAGGGTGTGTTTGAATGCATCAAAAAGAGAGTGCATTTAAAATACTACATATTTACACTCCCTTTTAGACTGATGTGACATCTTAACCACCATTAACATCCCCACTTTTTTTCATCGTTGCCTATATTTTCAATTCCTTCTCTTTACTTTTCATTAAAAAGCCTATTTTGTTGATGTTATCCCCCATTACACTTTTCCAATATGCCCACTTTCAAATACACTCTATCCAACGCCCACTTTCAAATACACTCTATCCAACGCCCACTTTCAAATACACTCTATCCAACCCCGACACAGTTCAAACCAGTTTGAGCCAAACCACTAGACCAACTGGTTCAACCATTAGTCTGCTTCTCAGAAACATTAGTGCATGGCTTGTAACATGGCAGAATGGCATAATAAGTTTCATGTAGATTACTCCAATTATTTAAGACAGGAGTTAGATGAGGAGAAGATTAAGAAAAGTAGGATGATTTACCATCAAGGAAAAACTGTTGCTATTTAATCAGATGGAACATATCAGCAATTATTACAGAAAAAAAAATAATAATGTGAGCCCCTGAAGAGCTGGAGCATCAGATTCTTTCATGGCTAAGTTTATCAGATGACTATTTACCAGACACAGTCACATTCAAGGAAGCTATACCTTCTCAAAAGATCAGAAGTTAATCAGCATATTAGTCCAAGTAATTATTTGAGCAACCAGATCCTCCTTTTGTTTTCTTTTCTGGTGTGCTATGTGGCCCACATAAAGACTTTGGAGACCCAAGGGCGTTCATGATTTGAAGATTTTCAAGAGATAAACTAAGCTGGATAGTTAGAAAAACAATGTTCGAAATAAGCTCCCACAGGTCAACAGTCTGAATCAGCAAACCTGTTTGGCACATGTGGGACTTCTATTAGGGCATTAACACGTGATGACTCACCACAGGCAACCAAAACATAGACAGCTATGAATATAAATAAATAAAAAATAAATAAGTTGGTGTACCCAATGCATGAGGCTCCCACCAAAGACAACCATGGCCCATGAATAAAATAAATAATAAATAAATATATTGGTGTACCCAATGCATGAGGCTCCCACCAATGAGAGGTCTGGGGAGGGTGAAATGCATGTAGCCTTACCTTTATTTCTTAAAAAGCTTATATCTATAACTCAAGCCTATGCCACCAAGGACATAGACAGAAAGCCTTATTGTGACAATAGGCAGTAACCTCTATAGAGAATTATGAATCAAGTATCCAAAACTAGGGGACACAAAAGATTCCATATAAGTCATGTTTCTCACAAAAATACCATCTTACCTTAAAGGTTAAACCACGCTCTCTAGCATCATTGAGATTCCTCACCACCTCAGCATAGACGGTTGCCTTTTTGTCAAGAGTGGGCTTGTTAGCAAGAGTCATCAGCTCCATAGTGGCTGGACCAGTAGGGACCTGAGAACCAGAAGGAAGGGCAGAAGCTTGACCAGGAAGAGGCAATCTAGTGCTTGGAGAACTTATGTTGGTCCGGGGTAATGATGAAAGCTGGTTTAGACTTTGTAAAAAGTCCCTCTTCTCCTTTTGCCAGTCCTCCTGTAACATCTTAAACAAATAAGAGCCGGATCGCCAAGAAAATTGTCAAATCAGAGAAAGGAAAACAGATAGGGGTGGTGGCTTTACTAATTATCTCCTAGGTTCTAACTGATTGGGTAAACATGAATATATTACCAATTGACCTCCATATACCCTACAAGCTGAGTACCATAATGAATGGATGGATGACCACATTCATCCAATTGTCTTTGACCATAAATGCAGTCCTCAGCTCAACTTTGAGTTAATCATCCATCATGTAGGTCAACTATTGCATGGCTAAAAAATTCCAGCCTCTATGGCCTCTGCCTGTGGACAACCAAGCAGTGGCGCACCAACAGTACATGGTAGATAAATGCACTCACACATTAGTCTGACTCATGTTAGCATTTCTTCTACCAGCCCAACAACACATGAAAAAAAAAAACAATGAAGTGTTGAAGCATTAAAAGCTAAGCACAGAAAAAAGGGAACCACCAGTTACCTCCAAAACTTTCATCATGTAATCATTAAAGCTTCTGATATTATCCTTTTGTGCTTCTTGGACAGCTGACACCATTGCCATTTCATGAACCTTAGATGCAAGAGGAAAATGGAAAACACAATAAACACTTTTTATCAATCAATGTTCAAATTTGAACCTGAAACAACATACGGGATGGAAAAACATGCAACTAAGATGATAAAAGGCAGCTTAGCAGTATTAGGAAAAACTAGATAAATGTAAAATTTTAGATTCAATAAATGTGACAGTTCGATATGGTATGTTATTCTCTAATTGATTGAGGTCTGTTAAAGATCATGGAGAAAATAATATAAAAAATAATGACAGCAGTGCTTAAGATGAAGTAAAAAGAGTAGCAGTACTTCAACATGGAAACATCAGCCCCACTTTGTGCATAAACATATTTTTGGAGAAAAGTCATGCCAAGGAAAAATTTAACACCAGATGAATTGAACTGGATCATACTTAGAAATGAGAGCTAACAAGAACACTCAAATAGACCTGGGATCCATTGAGTCACCATCAGGGTTTAAAGTTGGCAGAATACCTCCAAAGTTCAGATCATCCATTCAAACTGTTAGACTTGTTGTAGTGTCACTGGAGAAAGACACTTAGGGAAATGTGGGGCTTTTAACCTTGCCAATAAACAGATCAAAAATTCAAGCATCATCATTCTTGACAGAGGGGCATGTAACGAAAACATGCCATTGATCCTAATAGCCAAGAATGAGGTGAAATTTCCAGGGAAAAGACAAAGCAAGAAAGATTTGACTCTCAGAAGCAGGATGTTGCATGGGCTTAAGCCCTTGGCACTCTTAGCTAAGAGTTAGATGGCCAAAAGTGTCAGAAGAGACCACAAAAATGAAACCCACAGGGTTGTTCATTGCACCAGAGGTTTGAAAGAAGTCCCAGATCTGCACAGATGCTTGAAGCAATTACATGATGAGATGGATCAGGAAATAGAACAGTCCTCTTTCTCCTGGACATCTTTTAGTTGATTGTACCTTTGGTAATAGCTAGGTGCAACCATGGATGTCCATTGTTGCTGACTGCAATATAATGAGTTGCTCAGGAGTCAGGACACAATCCCTACCATTATATTTTGGAAAGGAAGTGCTTAAAGCTGATGATTGAAGCCAAAGCATTTTCAATTAGCCACGATTAAGGAACAAAAATGAGGCAGCCCACAGCTTTCGGACAATAGGCATAGATTGGAGGGCAGCACCCAGTAAGCTACTACAGAAGAGCTTAAGGACATACTCATGCAGATATAGGAGGTGGTGGTACAGTTTTCATGAAGCTTGACATCAAGAGATAGGTTACCCATAACCCATGAATGGCTTCAGCAAGGTGAAAGAACTTGTTCTCAGGCCACAGAAAACAAAAGAATGAATCAAATGGTCTATAAACTTGACATTATATTCCCCTAGTTGGCAACCACAATAATTAACACCATTGGGCATACATTTATAAAACCAAGAAAAAATCATTTCAAACAAACCACTATCATTGCTTTTAGAATTCACTTTTCAATTTTCAAATGACAATGATTAATAAAATAGCAGGATGTTTCTCATTGTTTTTGCAGTGCTGCATTATGAAAAACTAACCATACGGTGATTCATTTTTCAAAATATCTGGATCATTTCTTTAAAAAGAGCAGTTGGCAGGATATGCCAATCATGATACATAGATGCAGCAAAACATTACCAATCAACAGAGCTGGACCAAATTTTATTTGGTTTCATCAGGGTTCATTTTGGAATACATCACCAACCCTAGTTCTGACAAGAGTAGTATTTAATAGTTAATTGTGAAATCAACATATCTTCATGAAAAGAACAAAAATTCTGAAATTACCTGCTGTAAATATTCCTCAACACTGGTTGCCTCAGCAGGAAAAACATCCTCAAATGTTGTCTGAAAGTGAAAAATAGTAAGAAACATAACGAAAAGAATTGATTGGTTTGATAGTTATAAGTCATTGACAAAAACATCCTAGAAAGGTGAACAAAAGGAAAATGAATTAAGTAGACTTGGACATAATATTCAACTTTTTTATAGTTGTCGCAAGCTTGATGCTAGAATGAAACTTCATAAAGCTAAGAAATAAGCAGCTAAAATATAGACACGAACCATTACATCGCTCTAGAGCAGGGAAAGTTGAAGGTTGAAAATGCATGCAAAGCAGAACCACTGATGCCTCAATCAATATGGCTGAAGTCAATATTCTCGTTGAGCAAGTGAAGAAAGGAAGCTAGCTTGTGCACAACAGCGGCCTCATCTAGGTCAAATCCAATGGGCTTTAAGCTAGTTTTGGCAAACAATAGGTCATAACATAGTCTAATGCAATAGTAGACAAACAGTGACTCTAACACCACATGTAACATCTTAGTTTCAATCAATGCTTGCCATTTCGATTATTTCGGCGAAATTTTTGCCAAAATTTTCGTTTTTCCATCTTAGCAAGATATTCTAGCCAGGGAAAACACTCACATTTCATTGTTAGGAGACAATTTCTCAAGATATTCTCGAATATCTCCGCGAAATTTCGTTGAAGGGGCAAAATTTTAACCCCTAAAGTCGACAAGGTGCCCCAAATCTCATTTGCGCCCCTTTTCCCCCTCTGTGAGCGTCCAAAACCCACCCAAATCTTCCCCAAAATCATTTTCAAAATCCCTTTCCACGATTTCGAAACAAAAAAACAAGATTTGCACCTTTGATTTGAAGATCGAAAGCCGACAGCGTGGCTACCGACGCCAAATCTCCTTATTCCCCATCTGAAATCCCCTTCGAAATTGACAATGGATGTTTTGAAATTCATTTTCCAAGACATCTTACTAGATTTGGGGGCCTGAAATCGACAGGAAGAGGAGCAGCATACCTCCATCTCACTGACGACGTGCTACAATTGACATTTTTGCAATTTAAGGCTTCAAATCGACTTCAAATCTTTCGAAATCGTGAGTGGAGTGTTAAAAGAAATCAAAATTCGTGTGGATTGGAACCTGATTGAGAGGCAAAAATCAACGACTGAGTGGTTGTGGGAGGGAGTGTTCGTTCGCCATAGCATCTTGGAAAAGTTTTCCCCATTTTGAACATCGATTGTACGCTGAATCCATTCAAAGCAGGTTCAATTTCAAACAACAAACAATATGAGATGGAATCTAGATTTTATTTTATTTAACTTTTTGGGAAATAAATGCATATTTTATGTAGATAATTTAATTTTTTTATAATTTATTAGTGTTTTATTTCTTAGATTTTTTATTATGTAAATTGAAATAAGTTGTAGGTTGGATATTCTATTTAAATAACTTCTAAAATATATAAAAACTAATTATTTTATTTAGATAATATAAATAATATTTAACAGTAATAAAAAATAAATAAATATGTTGTTGCTTGTCATATAGTTATTTTATGGTTTCTTTCTTGTCTTTATTTACAGGTTCAATATGTCAAGCTCAAGTACTAGAAAAAACGGTAAAACTAAGCCACAAGATATTACTTAGGAGCATGGGAAGCCAATTGAAGGGTATTCGAATGGAGCAAAATGTAATTATTGTCGTCAGCAAATGAAATCTGGAGGTGTTACAAGATTGAAGGAACATTTAACTAAAGGGTATAAGAATATTAGAAATTGCCCTATGGTACCTACAGATGTCAGAAAATTGATGAGAATAGTTTTATCCCAAGAAGTAAACTTTCGAGAGTCAAGAAAGCAGTATGCGAAAAATCTTTCAAAGAGATTATACGGATTTCCTGCAACCGTGGATATTGATGATAAGGAAGGGGATGAGGAAGATAATGATGTTGATTTAAGAAGAGCTATGCATACCTCTAGAGTGGTGCAATGGGAAATGGAGCAAATGATTAAACTTATATTCGGGTGGTTTTTATAGTCATTGGCCAGAAGCAATGGAGGATGACCATGACGATGATAAAATTAACGAGCCTGCATGAGTTTCTTTTTGATGGTGAGATGTAGTGATAACATGTTTCATGCTACATACATATCTTAACAACTTTCTATGATCTAGATCTCCCATTTAGTAGTATTCCATTGTGGATATCTACAATATTTGTTTCTACATCATTGGTATGTTTCCTTTATGTCATATATATATATATATATATTGACATTTAAAGTGATATTTTTTATTCTTAATATGAATTCAGATTTATTTTGATTTATTATGAAGTTTTCTTGAAGATTTTCTAATTTTTCTACATTTTTAAATTTTTTATATTTTAGCGAAATAGTTCGGTGAAATTTTCGATAATTTCTCCAATATTAGCAAAAATTTTTCCTTTTCAACTTAGTGAAATTTTCCCTTTCAACAAAATGACAAACACTGGTTTCAATACAATGCGAACAAGGTATTGTCTTATTTAGTTCACCAAGGGTCCCACTAAAACTCTCAACCTCAAGGTTTTGTTGGTTTTAAACCACATATCTCACCTAACTAAGCTAGTTGCATGCATTGTATTGAATCAACATGTCACAAATTGTATTAGAGCTGGCAACTAGGACAGTGGTACGAATATGAGGGCCCCAAAATCTCACATTAGATGTGTAGTAGAAGAGAACCTAAGCTATATGTCTACCCACCCTTTGACCATACAAAACATCTTTTGAAGACAAAAGTGTAACGTGCAGTTGGCCAAAGCAAACAATACCTCACATGCATTATATTGAATAAGATATAACAAATAATGGTAGAGCCGAATCTAAGACTACGCCAATAGTGTAGTGGGCCTTATAAGACTTCCGGAATCCCACATCAACTTTTTGACTATATGTGCTTTTTGGACAAAACTGTGAAGCCTAGTAAGCCAAAGCAAATGATACCTTACATGCATTGTATTAAATCAATATATTTAAAAATTAAGGCAGACCACTTCTCCACTTCTTTTATCAACATAGGCCACCTAGATTAACTTTGTAACAAAGAAACTTGTGGTCTAAAATCTATATTATAAGAGTATCACCTCAATTCACAAAAAAAACTTACATTCATATTAGGAAATATATGGACTATAAATAAATACCCACTCATCCAGATATTTACCATGCTATTAATGATTATTGCCAATAGTATATGTATACCTATATCAACAACATGTGATACCCAATAATATCTCCAAACTGTCAACAACATCATAATATCAATGCCATAAAATCTAATCCATTAAAAACAATATTATTACTTCATTAAAGCATTTTGGATGTTAATGGGCAATTCAAAAAATAAACAGTTTCAAAAATAGAGAATCATAAAAAGCAATAGTTTTTAGCATATAAAAATATATAATCTCAATATTCTCTCTTTTATTTTCTTCTTTTTTGTTTTATTGAATTTGTAGATATGTGTGTGTAAATCCTAAAATTCATAATGCTTAGTACCACCTACTTAGCAAAGATTCAAAAAATAATTACAATTGGAGATTTAGGTGACCTTCAAAGTCATCTCATTTGCACATGAATATGCACCTTTCAAAATTTTCTCCCTCTTATGGCTCACCTAATCCTTTAATAATTGAGACTAACTTTTTTTACTCTTAGTTAAGCAAAATGGTATCAAACATGATGAATAGATTATTTTTAATCATAAATCATTGCGAGTTATAATTAAATCATTTGCAGGGAATCACTCCCCAAAGATACAAACTTCTTTAGAAAAGTTCTTTGAGATCTAGCTATAGGACAAAACAGAATAAGATTTTGGATTTCTTTTGAATATAAAAACAAAAGATTTTAAGAGGAATAGATATTAAACAAATTTCATAGTCCAACAAAAGCCACAACAACATGTAAAAAATAAAAATAAAAAAAAACATTCTTCATCTTTTTCTGGATATGAGTCTGGCAGAAAGTCGACTAGCATTATGATTTCTTTTTCATTTGATTAGGGAAAAACAAAATTGATTGTTTGATAGTTAAGTTAAAGAAGCCTAGTGATGAATAAAATTGCACTGCCTCTATATAATATCAAATGGTTTAATCCCTTATAAAATGAAAACCTTTTAGTTTTTTCTCTTTATTTTTCCTGTGCAATTGTTTTGATCTCCGAATGTGTGTTTTCTATCTTATTACATTTCATGAAATGTCATAAAAACTTCTATATTTTTTGAGTGTTTCCCCATAGAGGAAATTGGGAAGAATACATTCTCTTTTTTATTTGGAGAATATCAGCAATACTAATTCATGTGTTTGCAATGTTTTGGCAGTACTTGCAACAATACCAATAGCAACATAACTGTAAGTAACGCAACTTCTATGAGGAATGAAATAAAAGCAATTAGGAAAAAGCATACCTTTAATTCGAAAGATTTGAGGTCTCGAGCAAGCTGTTCTGCATTTATTCCCTCACGTGCCAATAGTCTATGAATATAAATATAAGTATCTTAAAGACTAACAACTGTTTGGACAAATAACAAATTAGAATTGTTTGTGTAACAACAATCATCACACCAAACGCATTATGAAAATTATAAAGGGAAGTCGATCATGTGCCAATTGCAAAGACAATTACCCTAAGCTCCTGTTTGGGAATGGGAAAAGGGATTAAAAAAAAATTCCAATCCTTCTAATGTGATTTGACATCTTAATTTTTCCTCGCAGTTATATATATATA
>JAYJMB010060724.1:0-26518 GCA_036873735.1 Pouteria campechiana | reverse complement strand
CTTGCATAAGCACACTAGACTACACATCGACCGTGCACTTGCGAGGTTATTTAAAACCTGAGCCATCAAGTTTATGGACCATCAAGTTTTTGGCGCCGTTGCCGGGGACTGATTGCGAACCATCTATATTTCTTGGCTCATCACTTACACCTGACCTTTAGAGTTCTGAAATACATTTTAAGTGACTTTTCAATTGAGTAAACTACAAGCCATAAAAAAAGGTTGAAAATTTACCAGAAATGCAAGCAACAGCTAAATCATCTCCTGATGGTATAAATAGAAGATCAAATACTAGAAGAAGTTAGTTAAGTGAGTTAAAGAGAGAATTTACAAAGCATTCAAATTTTGTTCCAGTCAAAAAATTTCAAACTCCAACGGTGCTACACTCTAATTCAAGGATTAATGCATCATCAATACTACACCTTCATGAGTCTAAAATTACTGTTTTTATTGTCATATCATTTATTCATTTGTTCTTTAATTGTATACACATCTGCCTAAGTAAGAGGCACTTGTACAAATATTTATTTTTTCATTGCTTCTACAACCAAGGGGCTTGCAATATTGTTGTTTGGTTTTGGCAAGTAGGAAAGACTTACTGTTGACTATAAGAGTTGTTCGTGAACTTGAGAAACCAACTTGTTATTTGGAAAGTGTTAGTGGAATCTAAGGTAGTAGAGGAGACTATCTTAAAGAAGTGGGGTAGGAACCCAGCTTTGGTTAAACCACTATAAAAACAATTGTGTATTTGTGTGTTGTCTGATACTTTCATCCTTTTCTTAGAACCAACTATTTAATTTAGCCAAAGTTTTTAGAAGCTCAATTCACCCGCCCTCTTGAGCTACCTTCTATAAGGGACCAACAAATATAATACATATAAATAGTTCTCTACACAAATCTATGGTGTGTTCTTTAGGTGGTCCCCTGTGGGGTTTTTGATGTTTTGAATTAAAAAATGAGATCATCTTCAGCTAGGATTTTAGCGGGACTCTAGAGTCGAGATGGGAGAAAAAAAGATGTGAGATCTCCGTTTTTATTGTTGTAGAGTTGACATGGGAGAAGCAAAGACGTGAGATCTCCATTTTTCTTGTGGTAGACTCTAGAGTTCCATGATCAAAAGAGGGTGATGAGAATGTGTTAATCGATTGGAAGGCAAGTCTTCTCAATATAAATCTCTGTATAACCATGTATGATCGTAGTCAATCTGTTCTATCGTAGTTTCTCTTCATGGTAAAAGATTTTCCTTGTACCTTTAAACATTTAACTGTCTGCTTGTATGATCTGTGTTTGTGATCCATAACCCTAACGAGGCGCGCATGGAACCAAACTATATAATGAGTATTTTTATATTAATCTGTCACCCACACATAATATCAATGCCCTTGCATTTTTAGCAGCTTTTCACGTACACAATTCTCCACATGGGTAATGGTAATGATGGCTCCAACGAGCACCTATGTTTGATGAAAGCATACAGCCATATAGAAGTTCATGCAGGTAGCCTGAATTCCCCTGAAACATGGAAGGTTTCCCAAGCATTCTCTCTTATGCCATTGTTTGTTCTGGCCCATCAAATCCGCCAAAACTATTAAGAGGTGCTAAAAACGAAATATGACGCATTGGTACAGGATAGATTAGCATGTTTATAAGATCCAATGGTCACCAACGACCAGCTTGCCAAGTTTATCTATTCTCCCATTGTCATCGAGAACGCGCGGAGAAGACTTTAAAAAGCATAATTGCCTTCAACAGAAAAACATTCTAGAGACCCAGGTTGGGTAATTCAATATTCTTATTAATCAGTTGGAAAATAAAATTGAAGAATGGGTTACAACAAATCGAGTTTTAGCACTTGCATTTACAAAATGATGTTGATTCAACGATGACAATAGGCATGGCTGCGCGCTTATACATCCATTTGGCACATGCATTGAGGGCACCGCGGATGCCTGTAAACACTCCTGGCAACAGGTCTTTCATTTATCTTTTTAGTCTGCCTAATTGCTTTTCTAATCCTCCGTTCTAGCTCCTCCCATTCTATGGTGGAATTCTTCAAGAAGATGGCAGCTAGCCGCCGCTTGTTTGGGCGAATTGTTGGCAGTCTCTCTGCACCATAGTATATTCGATAACCAGACACTAACGACGCGAACTGACTCCCTGAATCTGTCATCGCAAATCCATCTGCAGCAGCACATCCAATGAAGTCCAGGGCAGCTAACTACCAGCCAGAATTTGGAAGAGAAAAGGTTAAAAAACAAAAAAACGATACAGGACAACTTCATAAAAGATAGGTTTCTAAAGATGTTCAGTCTCTCAAAATTTCAAATCTGAACAACTGAGATTTAAGAGGCATCTGTCCTGTGTCAAATTTGAATATGATTACCCTTAGCATCCCCTGCTGAACAGCCGCATGAAATATCGTGTCGCCAAAAATACAATTGAAGTGCACATGATGTATGATATGTGTGTTGCCAAAAATATATTCAAATTCAATACGTTCTTGATACATCCATTGGATCAAACCTGGGTACATGTGGAGGACAAACACATAGGAAAGCAACGGAATCCTTTTCGAACCTTTACCGTGTATGGGGAACTCTATTACTCTTGCCTTTGAAATTCCATCCTTTCACAAGCTTCACTGAGAAATGTAAAATTGCTGCACTATGTGATCAAAAATAAACACATAGGAATTCAACAAAATCCATTTTGAGTATTTATGATGTATGTGAAATCCTATTACGACACCTTTGAAGCTCCATCCTTTCCTATGTGTCACCAAAAACTTTGTGATCTAAGACTTTTCATAATGTTTCCACTTGCCATTCAGACACTTCTTGTCATAAGATTAGATTAGGCTGGTCAAGTTGTAGGACCATTGTGCTAGGCTAGTGCAGCATCATCTCCTCTCCAATTAAAGAACTTGCACAAGTACAGCATTGCAACACTTCACCTAAGGTTTTATTAGAGAATAAAAACCATTGACCCGTGACTCTGTATGCTTCTGTGACATATATTTCTGCTTTCAAGCTCTATAACTAACATCCTTAGTGGGCAATCCCCTCAGCAACAAATTGTAAAAGATTACAGCTGCAGCATGCATCAGAGCTAACAATTGATGAATTGTACAAACAAAGCTGACCTATTTTAGAAATTAGAACCAGAAAAATGAAGGCCATATGATGGAGAAGTAAACCCAGAAGCAAGTAAATCAGATATCAAAAGGTACATGCCAATGGTCATAGACTATCAGAGTGACAGATAAAGACCAAGACTGCAGGATGAAGGAAAACTAAAATGAAAGACACAAACAAAGATTGTAAATACATACCCTCACAACATTCATTCCAGCAAAAAATGTTCAAGATTATGTAGACTCTAAACCTTATTCAAATTCTTGCTTTCATAGGTATTAAAAAAACTAAAAAAGTAAAACTAAATGATGAATGTCCAAATTATTTACTGAGATAGAATTTCAACACAAAGAAAACATCCATGTTGTCATACCTGAGAAGAAGAATTCATAAATGGTCTGATCTCTGATGACGAAAGCAAGTCTTCTTTAGTAACCAAGTTAGGATACAAGCTAGTCAAAGTTGCCATTCTTGACTTTCCCCCGTAGATGTGTGAACCTGCAAGAAATATGCGTGTCTTGCGGTTGAAACCAAGAGCAGCCACCATAAGCACTGCTTCTTCAGGTGTCAGAGGACATTGGCCATCCCATCGTAGAAATTCAGGTGAAGGTAGCCTGGAAAAAAAAAATAGGCAAATACACATTGGAAGTATCTACAATGTTCTGCTATTGTAACGATGTGACTAAAACACAAGCTTCAACTCACTGGAGAAAAATACTTCCACTGTAAATGAAAGTTTAAGGGGATGTCAAACCCATTGATCAATAATTGAAAAGAAAAAACACAAAAACGTACTTTGAGCTATTCTTGAGAAATGTCAGTGCAGGAAAATGAATTGCACGATATGCGTCTAACTCTTCTCTCTCTTCATTCCCACCACCGAAGTCGCACAAAGAATGAGCTACCATGTCAATTTCAAACCTTAGATGGAGAGCTAGATATGGTGAAGTCTTTCCAATCTTTTTTCCTTCACTATTTGGCTGAACTGCAAATGAACCAAATAAAAAACGATCCAAGGGTCCCAGATGTTGCATATTCTGGCGCAACCTTTTGACAAGAAGCGCCCCCGTTTCTTGTATTTTAGGAACAAATTTTAGAGCATGGAAGTTGCATCTGCATCGAAGTCTCTAGAACAGACCTTCAATTAGGGATCACAGACTGGAAGAGAAAAAACTAAACCAACAGTAAACATATAGATAAAAATATCAATAGTATCATTATCTTTACTATTACTATCATTTTAAGATTGATATAAAGATAGAAACTGGGCCTACATCTGCAGATGCTGCTAGAGGAAGACCCATGTTTTTTCATTTTTCCAGACAAAAGTGATGGTGAAATGGTCATGACGATTGCTTAAAGATGGTTGCAGCCACAACAATGTAAAATGGAGATTAGGTGGTGGAAAGTAATTACAAATTCCATTTCAGGATGATTAAAAAAGAAATAAAATTGAGAAAATTCCACAATGTTTTTGAAATTTGATAGGAGCATGTGGCATCTTTCACTTTAGAAACTCTTCTGCCACAAATCCAGTTTTTCTGAGTGCCAACAACTACTGTATTTCATTTGTCATAATCATACAAATATCCCTAATAGCTGAAATTCTCAGCTAATCTTGAAATAAAAGCTCTGCCAATGCCATCAATTCTAGAAGCTGGTCTGTATGCTTCAGTTTAATTCACGTGATCTCTTTTAAACTTTGTTCTCAGCTTCCTTTCCAAATACCTAAGTATGTGGACAAGGGCATGAAAATAATAACACATTCAACGGTTGTCGAGTCTTGAAAGAATAAACATTCAAAAGAGAATGTGAGCAAATATACTAAAATAATCAACACCACAACCACCTAAACAACAAAAGGCTCTAGCAGTTAATTTCCTGAAAAACAAAGTAATGCAGAATATTCACACACATGGAAACTTGAAGGAAAACAAAGATTTTGAAATTGGCTTTACCATACCATCAGTAAATAAACAAGGATATTATTAAAGAAAACATAAAATCTCATATAATGGGCATTCCCAAGACAAGGCAAATATCCATAGAAAGAAATTGCATTTACATCAGAAAGTTAATATACCTGCAACTGAAATGGTATAGGATCAAAGGATAGCCGGTTGCCAAAACCAACTAAATGAACCACTCTATTTTTAAGTAGGATAGGGAGAATGTTTTTCACATAAAAACTAGGCTTTGCTTCCTTCATGATGTCCTCATCAGTCACCTTGCAAGCATCACATGTAAAGACCATTAGATATCATTCACGAAACAAAAGGGAAAACTGAAATTTGTCTTCGAATAAATAAGCAGCCTTAAAAAAAATAGCATCAAACTTGCACTTACAAGACTACCCATTGCCTCCAAATCTAGCGATTGCAATTCGACAGCAAGTTCTTTCACAATTCGAATGTCAGCTTTTAAGTAGTTTGTAAAATGTTCCTCCTCATATATATCGCTGAATTGGCTAAGAAATTATAAATATGATCCCATTAATTTTTTCATCCATAAAATGCAAAGGACTATAAGAGCAAGATAACATTCAAATAACCTAGTTCAACACACCAAGAAGAAGAACATACTCTTGACGTTCTTCCTGAACACCTAGTCTACAAAAGATGCTATACACACCATTCTACTTTTGAAGGAGCACATTTCTTTAACCTCACGCAATCATCATGTAAGGTTTTTGACAGTTCCATCAATAATAAATAACATTAGAAATGTAGAATATTCAATCCAGGCAACAAAATGAAAATATACAAACATAAAAGAAAATGCAGAGTATACCTCTTATCTTTCCAAACACTGCTGTACAAAAATTTTGGAAGAACAAGAGTTGCATTAAGTAACCGAGCAACAGCTACAGCATTGCAAATCTGTTGGTCAGCAAGATAACATCAGGAAAATGCTACATATGGGAAATAATTAAATAGCCAACTATCAATCTTAGGACCCTCATAATAGCTCAAATGATTACCAGACAGAAAGAATACAGTGAGTACTGGGACCACACCACCTTTAAAGATAAATTATCTCCATGACAGGATGTGGATTATGATGATGAAACTCCTACAAAAGTGACGTGGAGGCAAGGAAAAGTAGCATAGCATCACAAGGTATAACAAAGGCAGAATCTGGTGATCTACTCTCTGATACTAAACCATAAAACATATTCAACTTGAAATGGATCCCAAATATGATGTTTTTGCAAGAGACATTTCAGTCAAAGAAAAGTGAATTTCATTTTATCCAAGAAGGAAATTCTCATAAGAAAATATTCATGAAAAAGATGGTTATTTGGGAAATGAAACTTACAGCAACCCGCTGCTGGTTCATGCCACCATTTGCACTGACAATAATGTAACCATTTGTCCCCTCTACAACATCAGGTGTCACAAATTAAGAAAAGGGTGTAATTAAATTAAGAGGATCATCAGAACTTAAGAATGTCAATGGGAAAGAGACCACAGATCTTTCATCTCCCATGTCCGAGATCAAGAAATTAAAAAGGAACTAAAAAACTTCAAATCTCGATTATTCTTACCACAAGCATTCCAACTCCGTTGATCAGCACAAGGTGTCCAAGATGAACCAGGAATCAAAGGCTCTTCCCACAAGCCTTTGGGTTCAGGTTTATCAGCCCCCTGTATGGGATAGATTTAAAATGGTCTCAATTAATCTAAATTACTGAAAGCAAAAATGTGCAGTGCTCAGGTCATAATTAAAACATTTGCACAGGATTATTAAAACATTTGCACAACAGCCAACCTCTGCCAAGGCATGAGCAGCTAAAGCTAATAGCCTACCATACATGACCCTCTGGTTTCTTGCAAACTTACTCCACTCACCCTGAAAATATTCAAGGACAGAACAATAAGACCTCTTATTTGTAATCATAATGATTATACACCATAAAAACCACAACAATATTCGAAGCTAGATTTGCGCATGTTATGAATATGTTGACAAACTTGCAATAAATTCAGTTGTTTAGAAGTATTTCATTTCTAAAAAACTTTATAATGAAAAATTTTCACATTTCAGAATATAGTCAGTACTTGAATATCCCAGTCGTTGACCACTGTACATGATATTTACCAAGCAAAAAACAAAAATAAAAAAGCAAGCATGAGTTAATATCAGTGTCATTTTACCTTCAAAGAAAACCAAAATATTGGGTATAGTCTTTTGACTCTTCTCAGAAAAGAAGGAACTAGAAGTAAAAATAAAGCAAATTTTATTTTCTTGTATGAAACCAGACTTCCATTTGAAAATGCCTAGATTTGTGTGTAAACTTCATGTTGTGAGTTTGTTGTGAGTTCATTCTTCCCAATCATCATCATCATCATTATAAAGAGTTGTTTCTCACCTATGTGTGGTCAGCAAGAGCTGTTTCCATATGGATTTTGTTGAGTCATTCTTATCAGTCTTGAATTATATCAACATTAAGCCCAGCCATTTTTCATAACTTTCATAATAACCTCTAACCATTTTTTCCAGCTTTCCTCTTGTTCTTCTCATATAGCCTTCTATTGTGATAAATTTATTCCTCCTAGCTGGTGCCATTTTTTTGTCTCTGTTTCACATGACCAAATCATCTAAGTCTACTTTCTGTCATTTTATTACCTATTGGTTCTACCTTTTACATTTTCTCAAATTACTTCATTTAAAATTTTATCTTTTTTTTTATACCGCTCATCCATCAAAACATCCCCATTTTAGTTTCATTCATTTTGTATATTTGTTCTTTAACTACCCAACATTCTACCCGATAAAGCATATCTAGTCTTATAGTTGTCCTTAAAAACTTTCCCTTTAATATAATTGATACTCAACAATCGCATAAAATTCTAGAAGCACAACAACATTTCTTCCATCCAGCTTGAATTCAAATTTTTATTAGCACCATCAATGGTCATCATGCTCAGCAACTCATTCCTTGCCATTTTTTGAAGCCATTAGGATCACACTTTGCATTTGCATGAATGAGCATACATGCGTCAATAAACATCAAGCAATACAGCCATCCATGTAGATTTCCATGATAAAAGGATCTATCTAAAAGGCGATTGATTTTCTCTCTTAATCAAGCATTGTCCTTGATCATCTTTTTATTAAAACTTAGAGAAGAGGGAATAGATATGAGATCTCTTTTGTTGATCACCAATGCTAGTGACACCTCCTCGTAGCGCCCAATTCCATCATGGGGTAGAATATTGTCCACTTGATATGGTGTTGACATGGAAATTACTGAATTTCTACCATGGAAGACGCACACGCACACACACACACAGGGTCCCAATTCAATGGAATCAGTTCTCTTGAAATATTTTGTTAGAACCTCTTACACACACACAGGGTCCCAATTCAATGGAATCGGTTCCCCCGAAATATTTTGATAGAACCTCTTTGTTTGGGCCCACCTTGATGATTAAACAAAATCCAATCCGACCATTATATTTAAAATCATTTGTTCAATTATGATATCAAAAAACATTTCAATCAAAGTTTCATATAACTCATACAAATTAAAACAATATAAAACCATGTATAAAATATGAAAATCATTTAGATCTATTCAATCAAGTGTCAGAATGTTATAAGAATTTATAAAGTCATTCATCTACACAGAAAGAATATTTTAGAAGGTATAAATGTTTAATTAAAAGCTCTAAAATTTATACATTAATCAAACAATTTTAATACATTAATATTCACCCTTAAATGATTACAACCCATATAAATGGTCAATTTGTATGAATTTTGGATCCCTAGCTAAACAAATCATTTTAAATGTAATGGTTGGATTGGATTTCATCTAATCATCAAGGTGGGCATAAACAAATATTTCAATGGAATCGGTTCCATTGAATTGGGACCCAAGCGCGCGCACACACACACACACAAAGATGCTAAGTTTTCGCTAATGATGTGCAAATAAACTCCAAACCTTGCCAAGTGGAATGTATAGCAAAGAAAAAAGAAGAAGAAAAGGGAAGAGAAGAATTGAGCATTAGATCAACAGCAAGGCAATTGATTAATTAGTTACATATGCTGGTAAACAACTAATAACATTGAATTAGGAGAGGTGAATTGGCTTATCTTTCCATGTGTGGTTGATCAAATGGGCCATTCGAGTTGATGTTTTGGTTTACATCTTAAATTATTCATTTAATCACACGTTTGATCCTAACTATAGTTTTTACTACAAACAAAAAGTCTAATTTGCAACAAAGCGAACTTATGGGGTCAAATTTGTAAAAACTCTCAACATAACACAAGCATTTATTTATAAATCCCAAATCTAAAGAGATTATTTGTCAAATTCCCAAACAAGTTCCTTCTTCCTCCCACACAACCAATCGAAAGTGTGTTGTCCTCCCAACAGCCCACATAGCAGGGATGGGTTTTGACCTTTGGGAGGCCACAGAAAGGAGTTTCAGCACTTGCCAATAACAAATTTGAAGACGACAATCGATAGCGACAGTGACAAGGTGTTCTAACATCGTACTGTTGTCAATGTTGTGCCAAAACACAAGGAAAAAACCAAATTGAAGGAGAAAACTTCACTATGACATCGACACAAATTGAACAAGAAGAGGAATGGTAGCTTTGACAACGGATTCCTAGGATTGTCAAGCTCGTGCAGCAAATGATGATTGTGATGGCAAATGTCAACTACCATTTGCAAGGAAAGCAGTATCCTGGAGATGCTAGTCATGCAGTTAGACGTGGTTAGCGATGGAAGTAGGCAATGTGGCACAACTGACAATCTGAAGGATGCGCAAGGAGATGAAGTTGTAGTGCCATTGTAGGAAAACAACATGTGACAAACAGTAGTGAGATGCAACATCCAAGGCCAATGACTCTGAAGTCTTCAATTATGCATGGATGGTTTGAATCTAGATGGGTTCTAGCTTTAGCTTTGATTAAAATTTCAAATTCAAGCTTCAACTCTAATAACAACTTGTAAGAAAAGATGTCCTATACCAAATTGAAAATGAGGAAACCTCTGAAAGAAAGAGATAAGAGTCTCTCGATAGGGAGGGGTAGAGCAAGCGAGCAAGCAAGAGAGGAAGAGGGGATTACTGAAAATAGTCAAAATTAGGAGAATGAATAGAAGAAAAGGAAAGAGAATGATAACTGAACTCTTAATCCATCAATAGAAGTCCAAAAACCCAAATATATGATACCCTATCTAAAGAAAATCCCTACGCCAAAAAAAAAAAGAAAGAATTGTGTAAGAATAAAAATTCTAAATAAAATAGGGAAAATAGTAATCTAACACATCCATTAAGTTGATCTATGTTTAGATTACTTGATTTATGCATTAACTCTCAAATTAAATAATTAGATATTCAAAATCCCAAATAAAATATTCTTAAAATTACGAGAAATACATAAATCTAATTTATAAGCAGTAGCCTCATTAGTCCTATTGCATTCTCCATCAGTTTGATCCACCATCCCACCCCTACTTCCCATTGACATCATTATCGCTCTTTGATACTTCTTTTATTCTTTCAATTCAGGCTAGATCTCTAGCATCCATTGAAATCTAAATCGAAATGAAAGAGGTATAGATCTTCCCCGTCATCATTATCCATCATCTTGAAGGTAATGATGTTTGAATGAAAATCTAGGAAGGATTTTATTTTGAATTAGAATTGGATATTTTTCTAGCATATATCTAATTGCCACCATTCATCTTCAAAATTGGATCTCCAACCTAATAACTCAAATCTAAACTTCATGGTGAGCTGGTGACAAATCTTCACAACAAGCTTATAAGAAACATTCTTAGCATCCATGGTTTCCTCTAAATTATTACCTAGTATATCCAAACTCATCAAAGCCTTAGCGATTCTTAGGCATCAAAGGTACAACCAACACCCCAAGGCCTTCCAAATGCCTTAATTGAAACTCCTATAATGTTAGGGTTAAGAACACAAGCACACAAATTTATATGGTTCGACTAAAAGCCTACTCCATCAAAGAAAAATAATGATTCCTCTAACACAAAAATCACTTTACAACTTTTCTCTCAAAGACTCGATCTCTCTCTTTTCCACCTTGTTCTAGCAAACCCTGAAAAGAACCCCAATGTATCAATGTACAAAAATGAGCTCACAAGCAACTGTAATTCATACATAAGTCCAATGTGCCTTGCCAAATACAAGACACCCACAATCCCAACAAATCTTCACCTTGCCTTGAATTCAACAAACAATCTAGAGATAAACTAGAGCAACATCCATTCTACAAGCTCTTTCATTTCATCCACCATATTCGAATCAACATAGCCTTCCGCACCCCTTCTCAGTGCTTCATATAGCTTATTTCAATCATACAACCTAATATGGGTTCATCTCTCTCACTACTATGGCCCACTTACAACCAAATAGATTACCACTAACTAGATCAAAAACAAATGCAACTCATTTGTTTCCAAATACAACCACAAGCTTAGATGCCTATCCTTCACTTATACCAGCTATTTGGGATCTCACAAGACATCCAATTATTTCAATCATCTACTCCCACACCATAACCATGGCCTCCTCGTTACCCTAAGAACCTCACCTCCAAAAAATGGTTATAACCTTTTCAATCCAATATTCCCAATGAAATCAAATTCATCTTCAGATCTAGTACATGTCTAACATCAGCCAACATTAGAGTACTTCTATCAAACATCCGAACTTGTATTGTCCGATACAAGCAATCCTACTATCTACCTTATCTTACTCCTCACTACACTAGCATCGGACTTCTCATATGTGTCAAACTACTCTCTGGTTGCACACGTATGAAATGAACAATTGAAATCTAAAATTAAATCAAAACCATCCATAACTAATAATGTCTTAAGTAAGATATCACTATCAAACGAGATGCCATCAACACCTACAAAGTCAGATGATTTGTCTCTTATTTCCTTCTCTTTCTCTTCCCATTTCTTTGAATTCTCCTCCTACTATGGGTAGTTTCTGCTTATATGGCTCAATTCACTGCATTCCCAACATTTGAAGTTATTTCTTGACTTGGATTAACTTTTGCCTCTTCTAAACCAATCTTTTCTCTCAATTGATCTTTTTATATTTTGACATTCGCTAATCACTAGTCATAACCAAAGCACTCCCCTTGCTTGAAATCTCATCATCGTTACTTCTTCATCAGGGCTCATTCATCAATAACGAAGAAATAACCTCATCAAACTTGAGACTGTCATCCCAAATAGTAACATCATAACTATATGATCATATGATGAAGGTAAAGATGCTAACAAGAAGAGTGTCTTATTCTCTTTGATCTTCACATAAAAGGCAAATAATTCTATCAATATTCTATTAAACTCATTCAAGTCTTCCACAAGTCTTCAGTCTCTAACAATCAAAGAACATATAATTAATAACCTATCCATGAGCGACTTTGACTTGTACCTACTTTCCTATTTTGTTTAAACTTCATCTAGATCAGTCAATTATATGACCTCTCAAACAATGTTATACACAAGATACAATTGGATCATCATCGTTGCCAGATCACTAAACTTCTGATACTCTTCCTCACTCATCTTTTTTTGATTTATCTAATTTCATCTAAAAAGCTTTCATTATCCCTTCACGAGTCAAAAAATTCTTCACTCATTACTATCATAAGGTGAAATTGTCATATTCTTTAGCATTGATATTCCTAGATCAACTCAAATCTTTATTATACTAAACCCAATCGAGCCTGAATCACCTAACCTACTTCTGTCTAATCCATGTTATAGTTTTGTTCCTTGCATTCCCTTATCCACCCATCTATACCAATTCACCTATTGCAACCATTATGCTACAACCCGACACCATTGGATGTTAAATATAGACCTTCCAACGACCTTACCTCCTCGTTCTATCGTTGAAGAACCTATTTCTGCACTAGATTCTTCCCATCTAGCTACCAAAAAATTGAAAATACTCCACTACCTACTACCCTTATTTTCTTCCTCTTTGCCGACAAATGTTGCAATATCATTCATCCACTGCAAGCTATCTTGCATAGCCTTTCTTCCACATTGCTCCCTCATCGCTTGTCATCACTCCTCACCAACACCACACAAACCAACCTCTTCTCCTAAGTTCTCGGCGAGGCTAGAAAAAACCCACTAACATGTTTTCATCCTCTCCACCAACAAATGTTGCAATGTCACTCATCCACTGCAAGCTATCTTACACAACCTTTCTTCCACATTGTTGCCTCACTGCTTGTCATCACTCCTGACTAACACCACACAAACCAACCTCTTCTCCTAAGTTTTCAACAAGGCTAGAAAAAAAATCCATCAACGTCTCTTTTGTTGGCTAGTCTTCAACCTATACTTCAAAACTCAATACCAAGCACCACTCCACAATCAACAACCAATCAACATCTCTACGCCTGGATCTCCTACAAACCTTGCAGCAAATCTAAAACAAGCTCAAGTTGTCTGCACCTCTGTCACAAATGCTTTTGTAGCCTTCCAGCCTCCAACATCAACCTGTCATCTACCTAAAATCTCCAACGCTAATCTTAGTTGTGAATCAGTAACAAATCCATACCATCTTGATCGCTATCATTCTTAACACCATCAAATCTCACCACAAGTATCTCAAGAATTCCAACTACCATCTTGATCCCTATCATTCTCAACAGTCAACACCATCAAATCTCACCACAAGTATCTTAGGAATTCCAACTCTAATACTACTTATTAAGGTTGAAAATTCCAGTATGCATCGATCAAACACATGCAAATTTAAGTTATTTAGCTTAAAGCCTACTCCACCAAAGAAAAACAATGATTCATCTATCACAAAATCACTTCATAGCTTTTCTCTTAGAGAAACGCTCTCTCTCTCTTGCACCTTCTTGTTTTAACAAACCTTAGAAGGAACTCATTATATCCCTATACAAATATGGGCTCATAGACAACTCATAAACCATGTACAGGTCCAATAAGACTTATAGAATACAAGACACCCAAAACCCGAAATTGCAAACAATATACTTCTAGACCTCCTGCATCATTCCACCCATATTTTCGATCATTGGCTTGGAAAAGCTATGAAGGCACTTTTTGAAAGACATGTCCTAGCACATTTCACTTGCAAGTTATTAATTAATGAAATTAAAGAGGAGATAAAATTTATTGGGTTTGAGGCATCTTATATTCTACAAGGATCATTGAGCCTATACATGACTTATAGGTTGATCTGATAGCCAATCTTTGTACAAGGGTTATAAATAAGATTAGCTTCTAGAGCTAGTTAACACAGGGTCTCTATAAGTGGAAGAACCCCAAGTGACAGAGAAAAACTATAAAAGATTTTTGAGTTAATGAAATCTGATTTACTTTAGTATAATAGGCTTTAAGCCAAACAACATAAATTATTATGTTCTCTGTGTGATTGTACTTATCATATTAACCCTAACAAGTGGTATTAGAGCTACAGTTTGTTAATGAGATTTAGTTAACCGTGTTGAGAGCTATTGCAAGCAAGGATGCTGCATGGTGAGCTATATAGGTGATCTACTGCTAAGATCAGAAGGAGATTTTGGGTCTCAAAATTTAGTAATGAAATCATGGACAGCAGGCTATTCAAGTAGCTAAGGAAGTAGATTGTGGACAAATAAAGTCACACAAAAGGTTTGACCAACAAGTGGATTGCTGGACTGCAGTGAAGGCCACGTGCTAGGATCTAGTACTAGTGGCCAAATCTATGTTGCTCTTGGTGGAGTTGTGCAGCATCAACAACAAGCATGTTCAATGTGAACAAAGGCTCTAAAGAAGAAGAATAAGGCTGGGTTCACCAAAACTAAAGAGGCCACAAGTTTATGCGATGTAGAGCTGGAATGGTTATGTGATGCACTACAAAAAAGCCAATGGGTTCTGTGTTCATTTAAGGAGAAGGGGAAAATGGGGGGAGGCGGTAGTGAAATTCCCACATTTTGAGATAACCGGACAATGAGGATCTAGTGCAATGTTGATTTCCCCAAAGACAATACAACAAGGAGGTTCCATTGGATGAATTAGATTGACCAATAAATGGTGGCTAACGGTGGTCCAACAGTGACGACAACGACAATTTTAGGGCTTTCCCACATTTGAAAGATTAAAACGAATATAAGATGCAATCCAATGAAACATACCAAAGAAATTTGGTGTGAGGACCATATTTTGTGATCTAGAGATCTAAATAAGGTAATTTAGATGCCCATTCCAAGGTTTTTTTGTACTGCGATTCACATAGACAATACAAATTGGACAAATTCCACATTGTTATATGTGATTGGGACATATAATAATCAAGGTAAATCAAGAGATGTCAGGTACAATCAGGTTTAGTACAGCAATATTTTCAGTTGATCTTAAATAGATTAGTGCTGAGGAATGACAGAGAATTTGAATTGGGCAGCAAAAAAGATAACAACGAGGATAACTTTCTCCATTAAACCTTTCAATGATCATAAAAATTTCACTCTGTGACAGGAGTAGATGAAGAATATTTCGACTTGTGAGGAGATAGTAAAGACTCTCACGAAGTCAAACAAGGTGGAGAAGACGAGCTTAGACGAGTGACAAGATGTGAAAGATCAGGCAAATAGTACGATCAAGTAGTATCTTACAGACATTGCCCTTCATAAGGTTCTCCAATTCCCAAATCCGAAGTTCTTGATGAGGTTGGACAGCATGTATAAGCTGAAGTCTTTGACAACTAGGCTGCATTTAAGCAGTTTTATGGCCTTCGATTGAAAGAAGGTGGAACATTGATTGCACTATGTGTAAATATCTGTCCTATCCAAACAGCCTCTCGAACACAGTAGCTCCTGATTGAAATTGAAAGTGCACAAGTAGTTGAAAGAAATGTACACATAGTGTAGATAGATTCATCTGACCAAAATAATTTGTGGATATGTGTAATCAAATATGGGCTCCACATGAGTCCAGATTTCTTCCTATACCTGACTAGTTACTCTCACTGCTTCGGCCTATCTAATCAATCCAATGAAGTGGTGAATGTAGGATTAGCAATTGGAAAAGGGCCCACATGACAGATTATAAACAACCGATTGTGTTGGTTATGAAGATCCTATCAAAGTCATTTGAAAATTATTAGATCAAACTAAAAGACAAGGATGGATAATCATTGGCAAGCCATATGAGAGACAGTCCACATTTTTCTTAAACATTTTAGGAACACTGCTATAGTACTTAGGCTTATTCAATCAAGCCATCCATGTAAGATGCAACCATAGTAAGATGGCAATCATAGTGGCCATGCGATGGAGAATTCTCAAGCTGATCAATCCTATTCCAATCACTCTGTAAATTCTGTTAAAGTCATTTGATAACTGTAAAATTGAAAGACCAAAGTATTATTAGGCAGATATGTTAATCAGGAGTTGGTCCCATGTGATACATGATCTACATTAAAGTCTAAATTGCTTCAGTACACTATTTTGATGGTTAGGTTCATTTGATCAAATAATTTGTGAAGGATAGACAATCAAAGATTGTTCCCACTCAATTCAACGGTTCTGGTGGCCTTATTCTGAGTTCTTCTTAATTTTTATTATTTTCTTTTTTTAAGAATGACTAGCAATCAAAGATGACCAGTGGTTGTAAATCTTCAAACTTATTTTTGAACAACATAACAACATGGTAAGTCAATCTAGGTGGCCAAATGGGATGAAAATGACGAAATGGTAAACTATTGATAAACATGAATGGATCATGGAACAAATGTACCTAAGCAAATGTTGTCCTTCTTCGCCATTTGGGCTTTTCAATAGTTTCAATTCTATCAATCATTGAGCAAAACACAGATGGCAATGTTAGCACCAACATAATAATGAAGCAACAATGATGACAACTAAGTCAAATTCTGTCCTATCACTCATTACAAATTGTCTCTTATCACTCCAGATGGTAGTACATTTGCTCAATATCCAGATCAACTGATCAACTCATACCTCATAGATTGTACGTTTCATTCTCAAATTCAATTCAATTTGACAGAAAAGCAATTTCCCTTACCCAGATGGACTTCCATGGCACCCAAATAGTTCAAAGCAGATAAAACATAGTGTCTTGTCACAACCAAGATCATGGGGTCTATGTGTATCAAGATTGTCTATCCCCCACATCTTCCTTGTACCCATGCCATATCTGGACAAAATTAATCTAGATCATAATTGCAATTGACAGCCTGTCCTCCATCACATGCAATTCATCTCTTTTAAAACTTTATTAGTTGGGTTGATACAGAAGCAAAATTAGTTGCTAGCTACAGATCCATTGCCACCTCGCCTGCCACTAGCAGCTCATCCATCACAAAGAAGCACACTTGCATAGCATTCTTGATATTGAAGATTACTACCAAATAATGGAGGAAGCATAGCCCAATTTTCAAAATGGCTAACAATTTTAATCACCTGAGTTTTGTTTGTCAAATATGGACTGGTGACCACTCTTCCACTGACAATAATGGATGAGATTGCCTCAACTATCTGAATGGCTAGATTATGATTGAAAATGTCTAAGTCAATCATTAGACGACAAAATAGACTAAGGAAGAGAGATAATTAAAAAATTATATAAAATAAAAACTTATTCCTTGTGTTTTATTGGATTTTGTGTCTTATATTCTACAAAAGTTTTAGCAGGTCTACATATGTAAGATGGATCAAGGGAAGTCCATGTAGGAAAGCCCACTAGGAAAGCGAAGTTTTAGTTGGGGATTCAACGGAGATTCTAGGGTTAAAACGAATGAGCCATCATGTAGAACCTAGGCTTTCCTAGAAAGAGAAGTAAGAGAGAGGGTTATGAAAGTATGTTGATTAGGGATGTGCGTGAAACATTCTGAATATATCTTTGTAACTTGTTTTTATAATGAATTGTTATCTCTCTCCTTTGATTTTTCCCTTCTAGGTTAAAGGTTTTTCCACATAAATTTTGTATCTCTATTATGTAATTTATTATGCCTTTATTGGAACTTCCGCAACAAGTGGTATCAGAGCCTAGTAGATGGATTGTGATCCAAGCTACGCATTGGTGATTGTATCATGATTGAGAGAATTTTGCAGCAAGATCATGTGGTGGATTTTGGAGTTCAAGGGCTACACAGCTAATAGTCTAGAATGGCTAGTAACCAAATCAGATGGTGCTACTGGGATTGGCAATAGATAGTTGCTAGTCGGATGATGAATTGAAGGCAGATCTGGTGGTGTACGACAGATTGAATGGCTAGATTTGCGTGTTTGTAACAACAGAGGCGTACTGCGTGCAGGCAACTTGATAAATTTGTAGGTTGACAGCAATGCCAGTGTGGAAGATGAACAGAGAGGCCACTGTTGGTTGGCCAAATCAAGAATTTGTTGCGAATGGCAAGATCGGAGTGGTGTTGGTGATTGGGAATGAGACCCATATTCGGTGCATGAAGGAAGCAATAATCAGGCGGTGAACAGAGGACAGTGGCCTTAAGTGTCTAGTCAGCGACAGGTAGCAACATTGGGTTTCTACTGAGATTGATGGAGATGGCGAGGCAAAGAAGAAAAAGAAAAAAAAGGCACTGGTGCGTGCATCTGATGAAAGGCAGAAAGGGCAACTACTGGATTTGGATCTGATGGGTTTTTTTCACCAGACAGAATTGGTGTTGATTGTCAAAGACGGGCATCGTGAGCAGAGGCGCGCAAGCGACAATGGGTTTCTTGCCAAAGATGGGTTCACTGGATGTGTAAAAGATGGGCAGTGTCGGACAGAGGGTCATACGATGACAAAGAACAACAGTTGAAGCAGGCTACTAGCAGTGATTACAAACTTCACCAAGCATGAAGAGGAAGAAGATGGGTTTTCAACAGCGGTTTTTTCCCAAATTCCGACACCCAAACACCACGACCCAGTGCAAAGCTAGCTGGTCGGAGGTGCAACAACATTTGCGAGAGAAGCTTCATGGGGAGGCAAGGAAGACATTGAGATGCAAATTGAGAGACAGTCTTTTTAATCTCCGATTGTGGCGATTTGATCTCTTTGGATGCTAGCAAAAGAGAAGAGATGAAGCCACAAGATTGCAAAATGGTGGATTGTGCAGGGCATCTCAAGTGGTGACACCGGTCACGCTGGTTTAAGCATGGTGAATGATGAACTAATTGAAAGAGAGCTGATGATTAATCTGCAGATGGATGGTGACAATAGTTTAATCTTCAAGTGCTGGCTTGATGTCTGTAGAATCCAAGCCAAGGTGGAGATTTATGAAGTTCTGTATCTTGCATTCTGCCAAAAGTCTTAATGAATCTGTGTATGTAAGAAAGCTCACTAAGAAAGCTATATAATGAAGTTTTAGTTAGTAATTTAGTAAAGATTCTAGGGTTGAGACGAAAGAGTTGTGATATAAAACCTAGAGTTTCCCAGAGAGAGAAGTGAGAGAGGAGGTGATGAAAGTGTGTTGATTGGGGATGTATGTGAGGCATTCCGTCTGTATCTTTGTAACATGTTTTTATAGTGGGTCATTATCTCTCTCCCATGATTTTTCCCTTCTAGGTTGAAGGGTTTTTCAAGTAAATTTTGTATCTCTATCATGTGATTTATTATGCCTTTCATCTGTGTGTAAGATACTGTGTTTATGATTGTGATACTGAAATTGGTATCCGAGCTTCTGCAACATGTTTCGGTAGTATAAACAGAGTAACAAGAATAAAAGACCAAAAAGGTACAATCAGAAAGCAAAACATACCCAAACCGCCGAGGAAGAGAGGTCAAGGACAGACAGGCTATCCTCATTAAACACATCAGGATGTTGAAGATAAGAAAGTATCCACCAATTAATCAGGAAGAGGAAAGCCAGCAGCAGCCCTATAACTGCCACAACCCCTTTCACCCGCTGCCTCTGATGCCACGCCCGCACTGCCCCCTTCCTCTTCCCAATCGGCTGCCGCCTCAACCCTATAGCATTCCCCACTCTCGCCCAGCACACCCCCACCAAACATCCCAAATCCAGAAAAGAAAAGAAAGGTGAAGAAGAAGAAGAAGAAGAAGACGACGAAGAAGAGACAGAAAACCTGCGACAGGCTCTCAACGGAGAGGAATCTTTCAAAGCTTGTAGCGGGGTCCTGGGCGATCCGAAGGCGGAGCTATGCCTGCTACGGGTGGGGGGAGAGGATCTGGCATGCAAGGCACTTGACCATGCGCTGGAGGAAGAATACCGATCCGAAGACCCAATCTCTCCTTCTTCTTCTTCTTCGTCTTGAAAATCTGCAGCTGGAGGTAGTGCAGCAGATGATTCTCGCCCATGAGCTTCCGGCCACTGCGACGAGCTGCGGGGAGCCTGCATTTCTTCTGCGGTTGGGGTTTGGAGGAGTGCGCGGGCTTGAGAAGGAAGGAAAGACGGGACTGAGAAAGACAGAGAGAGGAGGTGGTGAGCTTTTCTCCCGTGGGTGAGAGAGAGAGAGGCGGGTGGTGGAAGTGCAATACTCGCCTTTGGGTATGTATTTTATTGCAAGGAAAGCAGAGAGAGAGAGAGAGAGAGAGAGAGAGAGAGAGAGAGAGAGAGAGAGAGAGAGAGAGGCGGGTGGTGAAAGTGCAATACTCGCCTATGGGTATGTATTTAATTGCAAGGAAAGCAGAGCAGCGGGTCTTTTCTTTTCTCTCGCCCTTTACAGACAGCCCGGTGCCATCGCCGCGCTACTCGTGAGGCCGTGCTTTCGTCCGGGGTCTGAGGGACTGCTGTATCTGACGTGGCGATGTATCGGGCGTGAGTCGTTTGGAATTGGATTTTGAGGAATGAGGCCGGCTCCTACTCTAGCAACGTCCAAAAAATCTACGCCGTTTGTATATATTTCGAATTCAATGTTATCATCTAAAATTAAGAACAATGATTATTTCAATGTGGATTACCAAACTATTGAAATATGTATGTTTAAATGAAAGAATCTATACATGTATATTTATAATTAATTTATAAATTTAACTAAAATGAAATAATTATGTGGAAAATAGATTGCACTGGTTTAAATCATATTTTTAACCAGTTGAAATACTTGGTAGACCGTTTGATAGCGATAATTATGCATATTATGGGCCACGATGGCTTTTATTTAACGAAAACCCTCGTCTCCGATCTCTCGGTAAAAGGCTACGTGAGAGTTGACGGTGGCAACCTACTTTTTAATTCTATTTGCATTCATACATATTCTCTCCTTGTGAAAATATATATCTATGTATAGGGGGGCCGCTTAAAAATGCCCGGTTGCCAGCCCCCCTCGGTGCAACCGGATCATCCCACCGTCCAACGATGGTGCCGTCCATTCAAAAGTGGGAGCTGCGAACTCGACGCGTGCGGAACGGGGAGAGAGGGAAAGGGGAAAAGCAGATTTTCCTCTCGTCCAAGTGCTTCCCGTCCCCTGCCAGTTCCTGTAAAAGCTTTGCTCCTCATCAATTTCTGCCCACAGTTCCCCTACCCATACTAGAGCATCGTCGAGATCGACTGGCAACACAGCTAGCCCACAGCCAGCCCACAGCTCCTCTCTCTCGTCTCTCTCGCCCGTCGATCTCGTCCAGTCCCATCTTCGACGATTTGGCAACATCATCGTCGATCTCGTCTCTCACCTGCGAAAGAAGGGTCTTCTCGCCCCAGGCAGTGGTGGAGCTGTCGATTCCCAGTCCCATCTCATCTTTCTCATCCCAGGCAGTGGTGGAGCTTCGTCAATTTGGCAACAACATTAGTCATTTCTATCATAACTCTTCCTTGTTTTTGGCTCCTCAAGCTCATGGAAAACCTTTACAAGCCTTTCTATTTTCAGATTTCTCTGGTTCAATTTACTTGGATCATGCGGCATTATGCGATGGACTATTGGAGCCTATTTCCGTCATACATTAGAAGACTAGACTATCTTACTAGACTATCTTACATTTTCTTGTAGTTTGTATTTCTGAATAAAAATCTCCAAATCAGTCATTTTCTGAGAGTGTTCTATTGTTTTTACTGATATTCCATTGGTTGGTTCTGCAGGTGCGGTGGCAGATGCCTTTCTTTGGAATACACAGTGTTGGAGTGTTAGCGAAAAAGCATGGATTGAAGCTCCACATTGGTGGAGCGTGCATTTTTAATGCCTCAGCAGTGAGTCCTTTCTCCATGTCTCTTCTTTTACTTTCTTGTTCTTTAGTTGACTGTTCTTTGCGGCATAATCTACATTATGCGTATTTAAATTTAACTTGGAGCATAACTCTAAAGTCTTCTATGAAATTGTCCGCTACACAGGTGATACAAAATATTCTTATTCCTTGGTATATGCTACCAGATATGGGATGGGCTCAGAGTTTTAGTACACAACTCAAAAGTAGGAATTGAGTATGATTGTTGCTGTGTTATTTGAATTTTGTTAAGCAACGTATTTGGATCAGCACATCATGCCTATGATTGTTTGATCTGTTCATGTTTGGGTCTAAGAATCAGCACATCATGCCTATCTTGGTTTTTAGCTCTTGACATATGAGTAGTGTTTATATAAATGTACATCATGTCTAGACCTGTTCTCACAATGTGCTTATTTTTCTTCCTTGAACCAGATGTAGATGTCTACAATATCACTGGTCTTTGAAGGAACCGATCTTCTTCCTATTTGAGACAGTGCTTCTAACCACAAGCTTCAGCCTTGAGGATCCACAGAATGCTGAAACCCCCGCTTGAGGATCTTGATGATGCTGAAGGCAACAAGATGGAGGAAGTTGACTAGAAATAAAATAAGAAACTCTTTGATTATAGGTTTTAGTTTTGCTTTTTTACTTATTATATGTTACTATGATGAGGGAAGTTCTTGTATACAACTGCAATAAAGTTATTTGGTAGTTTGACAAACATTAGAATTGTTGGTTTTATTCATATGGTTGAAAGGATTTGTTCATGTGGTTGTATGAAATAAATTGCTTTCACAAGTGAGAGCCATGGTTAAAGTCATCAAGATCATTCTGAAAAGTGGTATGTCATATGCAGAGCACTCAGCTGCCTATTTTTGGATTTGAGTCTCCCAAAATTGGAGAGCTGAATATAGATGAGAGCAATCTACAATAGATGAGAGCGAACTGGCTTGATTCTTGTCCTATGTGGTCGGCATTTTTAGTTGCTTTCTGTTTCAATGGCTTGGACATTCACTCTTTCCTTTTCTTGTTTTTGCCAAAAGCTGCAACTCAAGCTGATAATGCATCAACGCTAAAGACCATGCATTAAGCTTTTCTTACAGCCTTTTAGTTTTTCCCCATTACAACAGATGCAGTCCCAATTCTGTACATGCGTATGAAAATCTAGTACAAGAAAACAAGGGGAAAACAAATGCAATCCCAATAAAAACACAAACAGTATACACCTCAATTGCCACATGAATGGTGTTACATGCCAAAAACAAGAAGGGACAAATACCCAGTACAGGAAATTTGATGAAAATCACATCACAAATCTTAATCTGAAAATCATTCAATATTTACATGATAGTAATATCATTCACAACACTTCAACTCTTTACAAGGATTTACTCATTCATTCCAGTCTAAGGATTTCTTCAATGCTCGGCCCTAGTTTCTGCATTCTGTGGATCCTGTTTCCAAAAGTGTTAGAATCCTCAATGCTGAAGCCTGATGTTAGAAGCTGTCTCAAACAGGAGGATCAGGTCCTCACAGACTTGTCATTCTTTCAGCTGTCCCACAGCATAGTCATCAATTGCATCAACCATGTAGATAACCAGTCATTGGTAGGGCTTTTGTTGAAAGCAGCACAGCATACTCTTCCTTGGTAATTTCCTTGTCAAATAGCACCTGGTACATGATCATGAAAAAGCACTTGGCACAACATCCTCATCTTGAAGTTTTTCCATCTGCCAAAAAGCAAAAGAAAACATTTATCATGAGATGAGGAAGAAAGTCATGATATGAGCCTAACAAAATTCATTTTTCCCACTAGTTCGAACAAAACTTTTGGTTGGAATAAGAACAATCATCACATTTTGGATGTCCAAACAAGGCCACTATGATGATCATGACATTTATGATCAATGAATATTGATGAATGACAGGACAAATGGAAAAGACCTGTAAATACTTTTGCCCTCCTGTGATCATCTTGGAGCCTACCAACGTTTTCTTTTAGTGCCACATATGTAGCAACACATATCAGCATCACCTATCAGAGTTGAAACACGTGACGCAACAAAATGTAAATTCATACCCTGGTAATGAATGTAAATCCATACCCTGATAATGAAGCTCTTCGAGCCTACAATAACAGATCCCATGGGAGCACCCAAGCCTTTAGACAAGCATAACTGGCATCCATAGATGACAAGTTGAGCCTAAGAGAATTGCATAGCATCTAAGAAAATGAAATAATTTCTAGAACAGGTGAGAATTGTCCATGGTTTCTCAAGAAAGGCCATGAAGGAAAAGGGGAAAGGGAGTGAAAGAAACAAATGAATGAAATAAGTTCAAAGGAGTCCTGAAACAACAATTGAAGAAGTAACGGACAATGAACCAAAACTTTAATGAAAATGCTCCCATTGAATTTGAAACAAAATCATGAAATAATAAGGAATCCCCTCATCAAACATACCAAAGCTGAATCAACAGCTTGGATGAGTCTGTCAACAAGAACTCCAAGAGCCTAACATAACAATCTTCTTCACCAGAAACAAGAGTTTAATGAAATAAAAGTGACAGAAAAGAGTAAGATGGGTGCAGAGAAGAAGATTCTATGCATTTTCTTTTACACAAAAAATTCAGCAATAACAATGGAGTAATTGAAAGAAGCATGTCCCCATCAGATACGCATTGATTCATAAAAAATGCACTGATTTTTTTGACCAAATAAGAATGCCCTCATCAGATATGCATGGATTTTTTGACAATACTTGATAACTTAACATGGAATAATTTCTACTAGAATTCTGAACTCAAGAATGCACCCATAACTCTTTACATGCATCATTTGAATCATACGCAAGACAAAAGTCAAAAAGGCAAGGGAAAAAAAAGAGCAATTTATGAAGGTTCTACAATGAATAGTTACAGAACTATAAATTGCAGCTTTGAATTTTAGCCAGTTTTTCAGTGAACTATAAATTGCCGCTTTGAATGTCCGCTAGATTATGAGTGGATTTGATATCTTGTCAAATTCATAATCTAACTGCACTTTAAAAATACCATTATCATGAAATTTTACTTTTGAGCTGTGTACTAAAACTCTGAGCCCATCCCATATCTGGTAGCATATACAAAAGAATACAAATATTTTGTGTCACCTGTGTAGCGGACAATTTCATAGAAGCCTTTAGAGTTATGCTCCAAGTGAAATTTAAATATGCATAATGTATATTATGCCACAAAGAACTGTCAACTAAAGAAGAAGAAAGTAAAAGAAGAGACATGAAGAAAGGACTCATTGCTGAGGCATTAAAAATGCGCGCTCCATCAATGTGGAGCTTTAATCCATGCTTTTTCACTAACACTCCAACTCTGTCAGTGTATTCCAAAGAAAGCCATCTGCCACTGCAGCTACAGAACTAACCAATGGAATATCAGTGAAAACAATAGAACACTCTTAGAAAATGACTGATTTGGAGATTTTTATTTAGAAATATAAACTACAAGAAAATGTAAGATAGTCTAGTCTTCTAATTTATGACAGAAATAGGCTCCAACAGTACATCACATAATGCCACATGATCCAAGTAAATTGAACTAGAGAAATCTGAAAACAAAAAAGCTTATAAAGGTTTTCCATGAGCTTGAGGAGCCAGAAACAAAGGAAGAGTTATTATAGGAAAGGCTAATGCTGTTGCCAAATCGACGAAGCTCCACCACTGCCTGGGACGAGAGAGACGAGATGGGACTGGGATTCGACAGCTCCACCACTGCCTAGGACAAGAAGACCCTTCTTTCACAAGCGAGAGACGAGATCGACAATTTTGTTGCCAAATTGTCGAAGATGGGAGTGGACGAGATCGACGGGTGAGAGAGACGAGAGAGAGGAGTGTGTGCTGGCTGTGGGCTAGCTGTGTTGCCAGTCGATCTTGACAATGCTTTAGTTTGGGCAGGAGAGCTATGGGCGGAAATGGATGAGGAGCAAAGCTTTCGCAAGAACTGGCAGGGGATGGGAAGCACTGAGGGAAATCTGCTTTTCCCCTTTCCCTCTCTCCCCGTTTCGCACACATTGAGTGCGCAACTCCCATTTTTGAACGGACGGTCTAGATGGAAGGTGCTCTGTTGGACGGTGGGATGATCCAGTTGCACCAACGGGGGCTGGCAACTGGGTGTTTTGAAGCGCCCCCCATACAGATATATATATATATATATATATATATATGTATATGTA
>JAYJMB010060713.1:0-26519 GCA_036873735.1 Pouteria campechiana | reverse complement strand
GTGGCAATTTTGCTTTTATTTCTCAAATAGAACCAACTTGCATAGAACAGGCTTTAGAAGATGAAAATTGGATTTCAGCTATGCAAGAATAATTAGACTAATTCAAAAGAAATAATGTTTAGACTATTATTCCAAGACCAAATCATCAATCTGCCATAGGAAGTAAATGGCTCTTTAGGAACAAATTAGATGAATCCGGAATTGTAGTGAGAAATAAAGCAAGCTTAGTAGCAAAAGGGTACTGTCAAGATGAAGGCATTGATTTCAAAGAATCATATGCTCCTGTTGCGAGAATTGAAGCCATTAGAATGCTACTTGCATTTGCATCCTTTATCAATTTCAAGTTATATCAGATGATGTAAAGAGTGCATTCTTAAATGGATTTATTAATGAAGAGGCCTATGTAGAACAACCACCTGGGTTTGAAGATCCTCATAACCCGGATCATGTATGCAAACTTAAGAAAGCCCTTTGTGGTTTAAAACAAGCTCCTAGAGCCTGGTATGAGAGTTAAGCAAATTTCTCATTGAGAAAGGTTTTTCAAGAGACAAAGTTTATACTACACTCTTCATTAAGCATGCAATGAAAGATATTCTTATAGTTCAAGTATTCAATGATGATATAGTATTCGGTGCACCTAATAAAAATCTTTGCAAAGAATTTTCTAAGATAATGTAGGGAGAATTTGAAATGAGCTTGATGGGTGTACTCAACTTCTTCTTGGGACTGCAAATTAAGCAAGTGAAAGAAGGAATCTTCATTCACCAAGCCAAATACATAAAAGAACTGGTAAAGAAATTCAACATCAAAGTTGGAAAAAGGTATGGGATGCTAATGAGAACTTTTAAAAAAGTGGAGAAAGATGAAAGAGGTAAGTCTATCTATCAAAAACTTTACAGAAGCATGATAGGTTCTCTACTATATTTGACTCCTAATAGACCTGACATAATATTTAGTGTATGTATGTGTGCTAGATTCCAATCAAAACAAAAAGAGTCATATCATATTGCTATAAAAAGAATATTTAGATATCTTTTAGATACACCTAATCTTGGATTATGGTATCCAAAAGCTTCAAAATTTAATTTAATAGGTTACTCAGATGCAGATTTTGCTAGATATAAAGTAGATAGAAAGAGTACCTCAGGATATTGCTAGTTTCTAGAAAGCATGATTATCTGATGGTTTTCTAAGAAACAAACATCAGTTGCATTATTAAATACTGAGGCTAAATATGTAGTAGTAGGCAATTGTTGTGGATAGATCCTATGGATGAAAGAATAACTAAAAGACTTTGGGTTTAACTTTGTTGATATTCCTATTAGATGTAACAACACTAGTGCTATAAATCTGATCAAGAATCTAGTTCTATATTTTAGAACTAAACATATAGAAATCAAGCATCATTTTATTAGGGACCATGTTAAAAATCATGACATTAGCTTAGAATTTGTTCCAACAGAAAATCAGCTAGCAAACATCTTCACAAAACCATTACCAGAAGAATGATTCAACATGATAAGAAGAGAATTAGGCATTCTAGATCCAAGTGCATAAAATGCATAATTTATTAAACAAAGTATTCATAATAACATCATTATTAAAAAAAATTTACTACTAATTAGCAAGAACATCTACTATAGCCTCCAGTTCCTCAATACGCTAATTAGCCCTTGCCAATTCTTCTTCAAACTTCTTCATGCAATCCATCACCTTCTCATATGCTTCACATCCTTTTGTCAGAAGATGATCAGCATTATGGTTGGATCCTCTAGCATAAAATAGTTCCTCTTTTAATTATTTTATCTACTTTTTAAGAAAATGAACTTGAATGGACTCCTTCAACTGATCACTCTCTCTTTCATCCTGAACTTGATTTGTCAAAAATCTTGATGATGCCATGTTTGTTTTCTGAAACTATGGTTAAGCTTCTATCTATGCAACATGCAAAATGGAAAATATATTAATGCATACTTAATTATCTATCTTGGTAATGATACACAATTAAACATGCATTAGCGGGTCAAAAGGATAATTAATGTGTACACTAAAAACTATAATCCAGTTTGCAAGTTTAAGAATTAAGTTAGATTTTGGACTTTGGAATCTCCCAAGGACTAAACAAAAGTCTCTGAAGCTCAATAAAAATCTCTGAAGGACTAAATAAAGAATCTAAAGATCAGCAAACTCCTCTGAAGTAATGCTTGAGAATATCAAAAACCTCCAAATCAAATAATCTTCTCCGAAGGACCTCTTTCAGAGTATCCGAAGCCTAAACACATCAGTATTTCAGAGAACTTTATAAGACCGATTCGAAAGCATAAAATTCATTCAAAACTTCTCTAAAAACCTAAACCCCTCTTCTCCAAACTCCCTGAACCCCTCCTTCAGAAAAGATGGTCCATCTTCTTGCTTTTAAATCTAAGCCACAACACTCTCGATTCACCTTCCTGCCTTCTCCTACTACTCTCCCAGAAACTCCATTTCCCTTCCAAAAACCCAAGAGCTCTCTGTTGAAATGGCAAGAACCAAAGGAGCAAAAAGGAAGAGGAAAGAAAGAGGAGACTCTCAATAGAAAAGATCTACAAAGAAGGAAAGAAAACAAAGAGATACTCCTGAGGTAATATTTCTAAATAGTTCATCCGATTATTCTAGATTCACTGAGAGATATAAGGATAGAAGGATAATCAAAGGCAAAATATTTAATTATGGTGTCTTTAGCGTGAATTTTGAAGTATCTGAATGGTTAAGCCACCAAGGCTGGAATAGTTATGTGAGTTATAGAGATAACATGTATCCAAGATTAGTAAGGGCACTGATCTATAACCTCAACACAAGAACAAACAAATTGTGGATAGGACAAACAAAAATTGAACTATCCACAGAGAGTATAAGGAATTGGTTCAATCTCTGTAATGAAGTAGAGGAGATTGAATGGCCTTCAAGAGCAACAATATTCTCTAACTTGGAAGAAATTGAGATAAATGAGAAGGAAAACTTTTTGCATGTCAGTCATTTGAATACAAATTTGAGGGTAGTTTTTCTTATAGTCATGAACAATGTATATCCAAGAAGAGTAGCAGCAATAGATATCTTTGAAAAAGATGCCAGAATCATGAGTGCATTGAAGAACATAAGAAAGTTGGACTTAGCCAAATCGATGATAGAGCATATTCACTTAATCAAAGGCACCACAAGGTTTCCTATGCCTTATGAAATGGCCTTGACCAAGCTGATCAAGGAAGCAAGAGTAGATTTCTCTAATGAGAATGAAGAGCTTCCTAGAAGTACAGACAAACTGGATGAAAAAGCAATGATAAGAATGGGCTTTACACAAACTAAACAAGGTTAGATCTTTGAAAGACCAAGAAGAGTAACTCAGATGAAAAGATCTAGAACTGAAGAAAGTCCAGAAAGGAGAGATGTTATAGAACAGGCCACTGAGCCAAGACAGGAAACCCCCTCTCATGGTGAAGAAGAAAGAACTAAAAGATAAGATTTTATCAGTTCACTAGTAGAAAGAGAAGAATTTTCCAGTAGAGAAGAACAAACAGAAGCTATGAGAATAGAAGATGCTGAGGAGCAAAGGATTAATGTTGAAGAAATAGTAGAAGAAATCTTGACAGAGAATATATATGAAGAAATAGTAGTGACACACCCACATTCACACACACCCTCACTTATCAGACCTACTCACACTCATCAACCATCCACCTCATCCATTCCCACATCCTAGCCTATGTCAAAGGATCCAGAAGACAGAATAACCATGATAGAACACTTGATGCAAACCTTAGCTCTCCAAATGAATGAAACAAATCTTGTTCTTTTAACTGCCATGTCTTCCATGATTCTTAGAGCCAATAGGATTGATCAAAGGCTTGATAGGCTTGATTAGAGACTTGATTCTCTTCAAGCCCTGGCAAAATCATTTCAAGGTCAAACTCACAATTTCCACTTCACTTCACCTTAAACCCATTTTACTCCTCCTCCAACTCACTTTCCATCACCTCCAAACCATTTCTCTCCATCAAGACCCAGCTCACCAATAACAGTAATGTCTTCACCTTCACCTCTTCATCTATCAACACTCTCTGTTATTCAAGAGGTTGCTCAGCCCATGAGTCAACCTCCTAACATGAGTTCTATCATCCCTTAAATTCCCCTTTCATAAGCACAAACTTCTCCACCATCACCACCTCCATCCATTCCAACCTCAGAAAATAATACTCACACTCCCTCAAATGAGTATTATATCTGGATTCTATCCAAACTCTGCAATTTAAATATTTTCTAGATGACATTTATCAGATTAGGAGATATAATACCTGATAGAATTGAGGACATTCCACCCAAGTGGGACAACCCTCTTAACCATCCACCAAACTTTAGACCTCCTCCAAACTGCAAGTATCCTCCTCTCTACCACAAAAATGACCTCAAAGCAAACCTATTGATGATAATCCTGATGTTAATCTTTGTCTATCTAATCCAATCATGATGACTTTTTTAGAGTTTAAAGCCAGATCAGAACTTAATCTTGAAGTTGTCAAAATGTTTGCTTCTCAAAACATTGTCATTCCTAAACAAGAATTTCCCTTTCTAGAACTTGAGGATGCTAACCTTCTTCATAGGATTCCCCTTCTTCCAAATCCTCCTTTCACTCTAGAAAACCACACCGTTACTATTCCAGATAAGGAATCAATTTTGCAAGAGTATTCTGAGTCACTCCTTCGAATGCTCCCAACTTCCAGACTTGTCAGAAAAGTGTTTCCATCTCCCACTGGTCCTGATCAACTCTTCATTATGACTCTGGAAGAAAATTGATTATACAATAATCCCAATCTTGAGGCAATTGCTGACAATTTACCTCTTCCTTATCCTCAAATGAAAGATCCTTCTCTTCAATATAGGTTGAAAACAATTCAGTCTACACTAGTGGTGTTTCAAAAATTTTCTCCCAAAATAGGAACCAGAAAATCATCTACAATTCCCAAACCCAAGACTGTCCCAAAGCCAAAATCAACCCCAAAACCAAAAGCAAAACTTTTATCTCAGCCATCCACCTCCAAACCAAAGAGGAAGCCTCGAATTGCACCTCCTAAAGAACATAAGAAGGCTCCTCTAGAAAGAATCACAATGTACTATCAAGAGTACATTACAAGAATGAATGATAATACAGAAGCTTTCTCAAAAGGGCTTCCTGTAACCTTTCCTAAATTGTTGGATCCAACCTACAAGGACAAAATCGACTTGATTTATCTATCAAGTTGTGGAACCATAGTTTATACACATGAGCCACCTGTAGCTCTTCCAAAGGGTCCATTTTTCATCCCTCTTGCACCAAAAAGGGCTAGAACATCCAAGCCCTCTCCCAAACCAGCTTCCTCTAATCCCAAACCATCTTCTTCTGAACCCAAGCCACCTGTTCCACCCCTTCAAGATGCCTTTTTCAAGATATACAAGAGAAAACCCAAACCACCTAAATGAATGTGCTATCTTTTGCAATTTTTTCTCTCTAATATAATTTTTTCTGATGTCTCTACCTTGTATATGAAATTTTTTTATCAATGCAAAGTTCAATATTTATATGCATTTTTTCCTGTCACATACTACTACGTGTTTCCACCTTTTGTATTATGACAAAAAGGGGGAGAAAATGTGTGATATGAAGTAAAACTTAAAAGGCAAAAAATATGATAATGTGATGTAAAAAGATATGTGCATGTATAAGATAGTATATGAATGAAATTTCTATGCTACACAATCAAAATAATATGCATCAATTCATGTGATGTAAAAAGATATGTGCAAGTATAAGATAGTATATGAATGAAATTTCTATACTGCACTATTAAAATAATAACCATCAATTCAAGGGGAGCTAATCTATTTTTTGAAATACCTGTAAAATAAGTTGCTTAAGTTTATTATTAGAAAGGTTTGAAAGGTATATCACTCACTATTTTACACACTATTTTATCATCATCAAAAAGGGGAGAATGTTGAACCATGTTATCTAGCTTGATTTTGATGATGAGCATTCTTAACCAAGTATGTTTTGATGATGAGCAAAAGCATAAGTGAAACATTAAGGTACTAACAATCTATTCTCAAGAATATTGCAGAAAGAATAACTCATACTCAACTTAAGAATAACCCTTATGATGACAAAAGGAAGATATAAAGTTAATGCTCTTTAAAAATTAAGTATATAAATTTCACATATACTTAATTCAATAAAACAAAATCTTTGAAGTCTGAAGACAAGCTTTGGAGCAAATAGTAATAGCTTCAGAGAAGATTGAAACACTTCAAAGTAGTTACAAGTGTTCCAGAGCAGATTGCATTACTTTGGAAACATCTCAATGAACTTTGGAGAAACCAATTGAATCTTTAGAATTATTATAGAAAGCTTCAGAGAAGATTGACAAAGCTTTAGAAAAGACTAAAAAAGCTTTAGAGAAGATTGAAAAAGCTTCGGAGTAGTCGCATTGCACTTCGGAGTTCTTTTTCAAAACTTTGAAAATGTTATAGTGTGCTTTAGAGATAATCAAGAAAAGCTCTAGAAGTATCAAGTATGCTTTAGAGATGTCATAGTATGCTTTAGAAACAATAGGACAAACTTCAAAGTAAATATATATACTTCAGAGAACTTTGAGTCGTTCAGCAAACTTTGAGTCACGCTTCAAAGATGTTTTCAAAACTTTGAGTCATGCTTCAAAGATGTTTTTCAAAACTTTGAGTCATGCTTTGGAGATATTTTTCAAAACTTTGGATCAATTTTTTGAAAGTGATATAACTTCAAAAAATCTAAACATCTCTCCACAAATGATTATCGTAACTAAGAAGGATTACTATCACTTTGGAGAATCTGAAGAAAATAATTAAGATTATCCAAAATTAGTTTAGACATCATCTATTCACTCATCTGTTCGTAACACTTGATACAAAAATGAACATTTGAAAAAGTTAGCAACAGAAGTAGCAGACCGATACCAGATTGTAGCAAAGTCAGATGTCAGACAAATAACTAAGGTAGAGAAATTTGTCTTCGAACGTTTGAATATCTACCAAAGTCATCAATGAAAAAATCTCTCTCAACCTATAAAAAAGAGATTAAGAAGCAAAAGAAAATAACTAATTGAATATCATTCGAACATTGCTGATTACATGAAGAACATTCAAAATCTTTCTTCAAAAGTTCAACTCTAATGGATACAACTCAGTTAGAGATCTCAAAGTTCAAATCTCTTCTCCATCAAGGTGTTTGAATCTTTCAATCTTATTGCTTATTCATTTACTTAGAATTCTGAATTTATGTAAAAGTCTACCTAACTAAGAGGCATTAATCTGTACATTTTACTATAGTATTTGGCAACACAAGCAGAGTGCTTAGTATTTATGTATTGAGATAAGCAAGTAGGGAACTTGCTGAAAGGGTGTAAGTTTGTTGGTGAGCTTTGAAAATCAACAAGTTGTGAAAGTTTCTAGTTAGCTTGGAAAACCCGTAAGTTGGTTGGTGAACTTGTTGTAAAACCAATGTATATTTGATCAACTTGATCAAGGTATTAGTGGAACCTGAGTTTAGTAGAGATGACTAACTCAGAGAAGTGGAGTAGGAACCCAAGAAGGGTCGAACCACTATAAAAATCTTATGTTGTGTATTGTGCAATCTGTTTTTCTTATTCATTCAGCACCATAATCATTTGATTTGGCCAAAAGTTTTAAAAGCTGAATTCACCCCCCTCTTGAGCTATTATTGTATGAGGGACCAACATAAAATCTGTTAATAAACTAATGATTAAATCATTAAGACATGTGACTACTGTGAAGCCCTAAAAAATTTGGAGTATGTTGTATGTTATTACAAGCCAAAAATGGATGGTGTTGGATTTAAAGTATGAAAATCTAAAAGAATTTACTGAAATATAGGGATAATGATGATGGCCATGACTAATGAATTGTGTATGATGGTGAACTAGACAGAATCACAATAATGAAGCAATCAAAAGGCGACAAACGTAGATTGTGTGTGCAAGAGTGGGCATGCATTGGTGGAGCATCATAGAAAAAGGAGCATATAATGCTCTATCTTCCCTAACCCATCTCAAAACGTCCAGCCATCCCTCTTCCCTCCCCCCTTTGCTTGCTGAAGTCTAGTTATGGTGTAATTTGATGTTAAATTATTGAGGAATTGGCGACACAGTGAACTACATCACTCCGGCACTGAGTAAACCCAGATTTTGGCAGATTTGAGCCTTGGAAGATTAAGGAAAAAGTGGGTTGTTGGAATACAACTTAGATTCGAGAATTCAAACGAAAGGAAAGTGGGTGGTAAGTGGTTTCTATCACTAATTTTCTATTTTAGCAAGATAGATTTCCTTAATTCTAGTTCATAGAGATAAATTAGGAATATGGAAAGTTAGAAATTGGGGAAAATAATAATTTAATGATGAATTAAGAGCTATGATTAATAATTGAGATATAAATCATGTCTATCCATGATTTTATGAAGGATGGGTAAGAAATCCCAAACTAGCTTTGACTAGGAATGTGAAATCTAGATAGTGCCTATTACCTACTTGATAACATGTCATTAGAAAGGATGTGACATGATTGAACCTTATTATTGATTCTATAATCAACTTTTAATTAAGGTTTAGATTGATACGTGGAAGAAGCCCTAAACAGGGTAGTGTTATGAACTTAAGATAAATTATACAATAGATATGAATTATAGATTAATGTTATAGTTGAATGATCATATGACATGCGTTTTTAGTGTAGGATCTTTAAATTGTGAATCAAGTTGGGAACATAAGGTTTGAAGTGGAAGGAAGTGTTTAAGTATAAGGTAAGTAGGTTTTACATTTGAGACATATATATGAACTTCTTTTTTTTATTATATTCCGGGCCCTATAGTATGATGTTTAAGTGAATTGTAATTATATATTTAGATTGAGGTTGGAAACATATCATTTGGTTAGGCAATGGAAACTTGTTAAGAATATAGAAACTAAGGTTTTTGGTATAAACTTATATTAGTATATGTTTATTTAACTATGTGTTTGGTTTTATATATACAAGAGTGTACTGAATATCTTGGAATGATATTAATTGAATTTTCATTAACTACTTCATCATAATTATTGCAAACAATCCTGGCGGCGTCCACGACATGGAGTGGAATTCCACTACGCATTGTGGAAAAGTCTGTTTTGAATGTTGCCACCAAGCTAAGTCTGGACGACGCATCTTTCTTTAGGACACTGCGTCATGGAGTGGACGATGACGCATCATGCATCTTACTATCAAAATTTTCAAAATTTTCATAAGTTGTTATTTCCGATTACATATGATATATCTTTATTATTGTGGGCACTTTTAAAGCTAAAAATGAGTGGAAAACCTTTGAAATATGCTAAAAACTCCAAGAATAGTATATTACAATAAGCAATTATTATGAGTGTTTATGATTAAGTAAACAGGAAAAGCCGACTAGTGTTTGAAATGGAGTGTAATATAATAAGTTGGCATATCATTAGGCTTAGTAAGAGATTGAAGGGTAGAAAGGAGCCTAAGTTATATCAATGTCTATTAAATGGTTGAAGATTAGTAATGAAATCAAGTTGCATTATTAAATGGAATAGAGGATTGCTTTATATAGGAGTAAGAGACTTGCCAATGATTGTGGATGTGTTTTTGGTTGAATGGTTGTAGTCCCTAGGTTGCACTCAGGGTGGGAGCTCATATATCATATGGCCATAAGATTGTATATCTTGCAACGAAATAAATGTGATGCTTATGATGCAAACATTATAATGATGAAAGGATAACTTAGAGATTAATAGGCAGGTAAAATTACATGAGATGTACTATGAAGAAAATTGAATAATGCCATAATAGTAGTTTCATTTGGTAATTTCATAGGTTATGTTATATCTTGTGACTATGTTGATTATCTTTTAATTAATTCCTACTTATTGAGCCACCCGGACTCACTTTTTTTATTATATTTTTAGCTGTCAAGTTAGAAGCTGGGGCCGAATGAGGGGTTGGAGCTCAAGAAAGAGATAAATCATGACTGTTAATAGTTTTTCCCTTTTTGTTATATTTTGGACATGTATGTAATTATAAAGTACAAATTGTGAAAGAATCAATGATGTAAATAACATAACCCATGCATAACTTCTAAATTCTTGCATGTCACCTTATAAATAGGGTTAACATAGATTTCTTCACTCTATTGTTATGTATACAAGCCAAGATTCTGGGCATATACGGATTTTTATGAATGGACGCATAGGTTAAAGTGGGCAAATTCAGGGGAAACTCTGGCCATGGTCTCTCCTGTTACTGCCAAAGTAACGCCACAGAAGATGAGACATTACAAAGTGGTATCAGAGCATGGTTTATGCTTGATACCCAGAAGGATAATAATACTTCCCAAAATTATTATAGCTAGAATGTTAGTAAATGGTGAAAATATGGCATGCAGATTTTAAAATATTAGAAATATGGGTGAACATTAGTGTAAGTCATGAAGCGAGATATTAGTTTAATAAGTTGAATTAAATAAGTATGTTACTATTTTACTCCCTCATGCTATTATATGATAATATGTTCTTCCCCATACAGTAATGGTGCCAAGGAAAAGATTGGATAAAGGTAAAGCCCCCATGGTGGATGAGAAGTCATCGAGGAGAAATGCCTGGGCTCAGACGATGGGGGTTGTTATCAGGGAAACTCAGGTGGAAGCTTCCAAGATTGATGAAATGCCTGGGTTAACCCAGAATAACCAAAATGAAGCTGAGGAGATGGTACTCGAGCTTGAGGAAGGTCATGTTGAGGCGAGAACCACAAGATTAGATAGGCCAGATCATGTTGACCCCAGTGGGGAGACAGTCCCACCAGTACCACCCCAAACAATGACTCCAGAATTTGGTGCTATGATGACCATGATTGCGGGGATTGCTTGAACCTTACTTGAGTTAGTCCTGGCATAGAAGAGACCTATAGAAGAGCCCTAACAGATGGAGGGGCTAAGTGTGAGGCCTACTAACATGGAACCCGAAATAAGGCAAGCTCCTCCTAGGCAGCCAAGAATGGGTTTAGATATGAAGTCATTTCAAAATATGAAACCTCCAATTTTTAAAGTAAATGGGATTATTATTTGATGAATGGTTAGCTAGCATGGAAAAAGCTTTTGAATATATGGAATGCTCGAAGAGTATAAAGTTTTGTATGGTGGCTATTGGTTGGAAGGTGAGGCAGAACGTTGGTGGCATGCTAAAAGGCAAACTGTTCCTGGTTAGGGAACAAGTATGTTATGGAATGAATTTAAAGAGAGACTGATCCATAGATACATACTAGCCAGTGAGAAGGCTAGACAGGCTTCTAAATTTCTGACATTGCTATAAGACAGAAAAACTATGGAAGAATATAAAGATTAGTTTAGGTCTTTGGCGCGATTTGTGCCATGGGCCCAAATGGATTTATTATAAATAACCTAAAAATTTCAAAAAGGATTGCAATTGAATATTCATGAGAAGTTAGCCCCACTCATGCTGATTAGATAATTAGATATCTTGGAGCATGCTTATTTAGTAGAGCGGGAGACCGAAGAGCAGTCTAAATTTAGAGAGAGGAGATAGATGAGGGAGAATGATCAAGGAAGAAGGACTAGGTCGAGAATTGAGCAGAGTGGTAGTGTAGCATATGAGAAATTTTATAACTATTAGAAAAAGATAGGATGTTTAAAATTCGATTGCCCCATACTATTGAGGAAGTCAGGAGGATGACAGACTAGATTGGCTCTTTGACAGATGAGAGAGATTAGCCAGGGGTCAAACCAGCCTTGGGAAATAGGTAGCAAAAGCCACGCACTTGCTTTTTATGTGGCGAAACTAGACATATCAAATGGAACTATCCTAATTAGGGAAGAAGCGACAGTGTAACTTCCCGAGCTCCAGCTCAGCCTAACCGTGGAAGAGGCCAAATGAGAGGCAAAGGTCATAGACCTAATACAACTCTAGGTCACCAGTATGAGGATCATAGACCACCCATAATTGCGGTTGTGTAGGTGACCAATGTTCAAGAAACTTAGGCCATGGATCACGTGATTACTGCTAATTTATTTATATGTGACTGTATGGCTTATGTGCTACTTGACCCAGGTGCTTTCAAATCTTTTGTTTCTCTTGCATTTGTGACTAGAGCTGGTTTATCAAAATATCCTATGCATCATATGTAGAGGTGTCTACACCCCTAAAGGCAGTTAGTATAGCTTCTGAGGATGTTATGAGCTAACAATAGTGATCGAGAGCTGGCAATTTTATGTAGACCTAATAGTGTTGAACATGGAAGGGTTGACTATTATCTTGGGTATGAACTGGTTAACCAAATGTGAAGCTCAGACTAACTCCCAATAAAGTAGAAATCATCTTTAGGAGTTTGCTTGAGGGCAAAGCTCCTAAATTAGTGTCAACCATGAGGGATCTTAGCCTTGTGGGTAAGGGGGGTGAAGCGTTTTTGGTCTTTGCTATTGACACCCTCTCAGAACATCATCTGTTAAAGGATATACCAGTGGTATAAGAATTTCTAGATGTATTCCCTAGTTAATTGTCAAGATTACCTCCTAAACGCGAGGTAGAGTTTCATATAGATCTCTAGCTTGGAACAGAGCCAATATCTAAGGCTCCATATCAAATGGCACCTATTGAACTAAAAAAACTGAAGGTACAATTAGAAGAATTAATGAACAAGGGGTTCATTCATCCTAGCATGTCACCATGGGGCTCACCAATGTTGTTTGTCAAAAAGGATGAAAGTTTATGATTGTGCATTAATTATCAAGAATTGAATAGAGCTACTATCAAGAATAAATATCCACTACAAAGGATAGATGATTTATTAGATCAGTTGCACCCTCATGAGCGTAATTATCCGACTCATGATTTGGAATTGGCAGCATTAGTGTTTGCTTTAAAAATATGACAACACTATCTTTACGGAGAGAAATGTGATGTCTATATAGATCACAAAAGTCTAAAATATATCTTCACTCAAAAGGATTGAATATGAGGCAGCAGCGATGGCTCAAATTATTAGAAGACTATATCTAATCATTCATTATCATCTAGGAAAAGCAAATGTAGTAGCCAATGCCTTGAGTAGAAAATCAGGAAGCAGTCTAGCATATGTACTTACAGAGAAGAAAGAATTATTTGAATAAGTAAGAAGCCTAGATTTGCATGTGGGAGTACAAGGACCAGGAGCCCAGATGTGTTAGTTAAGCAACCGACCTACTTTAATAGATGAGATTCGATCAGTTCAAGAAGAGTCATCAGAAGAAGAATTTCAAAAATTAAAATTTTATGTATAGAAAAATGAGCTGCCAGATTTCTTCATTAGTGCAAATCGTCTTATTAGATATAGGAATCGATTGGTACCTCCCAAGGAATGGGCAATAGTGCAAAAAATGCTAAAGGAAACACATTATTCTCCATACACTATTCATCCTAGTGGAAATAAAATGTATCATGATTTGAAATCTCGATATTGGTAGAAAGTATGAAAAATGAAATTTCTAGAAATGTGGCTAAATTTCTAGTGTGCCAAAGGGTGAAAGCAAAGCACCAAAGACCAGGGGGACTATTACAGCCTATTGAAATTCCTGAATGGAAATGGACAGATGTAACAATCGATTTCATTACTGGCCTACCAAAGATGACTGCTGGATTTGATAATGTATGGGTCATTGTAGATAGACTGACCAAGTCTGCTCATTTTATACCTAATAAAACTATATTTACTACTGAAAAATATGCATGGATCTACCAGAAAGAAATTATGTGACTACATGGTATACCTAAAGTCATCATCTAAGATAGAGGATCAATGTTCACTTCTAAATTTTGGAAAGCTTTGCATAAAGCTATGGGTACATGGCTAGATTTCAATAATACATATCATCCCTAGACAAATGGGCAAACAGAGTGGGTAAATTAGCAACTAAAAGACATGCTTAGGGCATGTGTTCTAGAATGGGGCAAAGTTTGGAGCCAGTATTTATCCTTGATTGAATTTGCATATAATAATAGTTATCATTCCAGTATTCAAATGGCTCCTTTTAAGGCACTTTATGGGCATAAATGAAAATCTCCATTGTATTGGACTGACATTGGTGAAGCCATTATGGTAGGGCCACAAATGATTGTAGATATAATTAAGAAGGTAGCTCTAATTAAAGAAAAGATCCATATTGCTCAATCACGCCAGAAGAGCTAACAGATGTAAGGAGAGGTGACTTAGAATTTAAAGTAGGAGATAAAGTCTTCTTGAATGTATCACCAATGAAGGGTATGGTGCAGTTTGTCACCAAAGGTAAGCTTAGCTCAAGATATATCGGTCCTTATGAAATCTTAGATCGGATTGGCAAAGACACATATTGTATTGCATTGCCACCACTATTGAGTGGAATTCATGATGTTTTTCGTGTGTCTACGTTGAGGAATATGAATCAGATTCATCGCGTGTATTACCATTGGAAGAGAAACAATTGAGGAATAAGACTATTCCTTTGGTCAAAGTACAGTCAGGACACTCTACAGAAGATGAAGTGACTTCGAAACTAGAAGAAGCACTGAGAATGAAGTGCCCCTACTTATTTAATTAAGTTTTGAGGTCAAAACTTTTTGTAAGGGGGGTAGAATGTGAAGCTCTGAAAAAATTAGAGTATTTTGTGTGTTATTACAAGCCAGAAATGGACGGTGTTGGATTTAAAGTATGGAAATCTAAAAGAATTTACTGAAATACAAGAATGATGATGATGCTCATGACTAACGAATTGTGTATGATGGTGAACTAGACAGAATCACAATAATAGAAGTAGTCAAAAGGCGACAAATGCAGGCTGTGTGTGTAAGAGTGGGCATGCATCGCTAGAGCATCATAGAAAAAGGAGCATATAATGCACCATCTTCCCTAACCCATCTCAAAACGTCAAGCCATCCCTCCTCCCCTTTGCTTGCTAAAGTCCAGTTAAGGTTCAATTCGATGTTAAATTGCTTAGAAATTGATGACACAGTGAACTACATCACTCCAGCACTGAGTAAACCCAGATTTTGGTAGATTTGAGCCATGGAATATTATGGAAAAAGTGGATTGTTGCATTACAACTCAAATTTGGGAATTCAAATGAAAGAAAAGTGGGTGGTAAGTGGTTTCTATCACTAATTATCTATTTTGGTAAGATAGATTTCCTTAATTCTAGTTCATGGAGCTAAATTAGGAATATGGAAAGTTAGAAATTGGGGAAAATAATAATTTGATGATGAGTTAAGATCTATGATTAATAATTGACATATTAATCATGTCTATCCATGATTTTGATGAAGGGTGGGTAAGAAATCCCAAACTAGCTTTGACTAGGAATGTGAAATCTGGATAGTGCCTATTACCTGCTTGATAAAATGTCATTAGAAAGAATGTGACATGATTGAACCTTATTGTTGATTCTATAATCAATTTTAATTAAGGTTTAGATTGATACTTGGAAGAAGCCCTAAATAGGGTAGTGTTATGAACTTAAGATAAATTATACAGTAGATATGAATTATAGATTAATGTTATAGTTGAAGGATCATAAGACGTGTTTTTAGTGTAGGATCTTTAAATTGTGAAAGGTCAGTCATGCAAACATCTCATTTTGTGACATAGCCAAAGGTCAGTCATGCAAACAAGAGAACTCATGCCAGTCCAAGTCAAAATTATAATTCCTAATATGGAGAAGTGTTTCCAAACATAGAGATTCAATTTAAGACATAACTGAATATGGTGTTGCAAGCTGAACGGTTCATCCAAGTTTGAAATAATAATCTCAGATATGGCTATTCAAATCCAGATATGGCAAAGCTTTTTAACACATGGCAAAGTTTTTTAAGACATGGCGATTCACTTTAAGACAAAACCAAATCTGGTGTTGCAAGTTGAATGGTTCATCCAAGTCTGAAATAATAATTTTAGACATTGCGACTCAAATCCAGACATGGTGAATTATTTCCAGACATAAAACAAAGAAGTTAGTTGCAAGCCAAGCACCAATCCAAGTTCAAAATTTTAATTTCGAACATGACTATTTAACTCTACAACTGAAAACTTAATCAGACATGGCTCAAATGATCTCAGACATGAAAACCCACGAGAAAGCTCTAACAAATAGAAAATCCTATTGGTTTGCTCTTGTTAAATGAATGTCATCTTCTCTAATGGGTAGAATTCAAATTCAGCTATAAAAGGAGTAAAGAAAGGTTTCCAAGTTACAAGAGATCAATGAGAGAAATAAGAAAAGAAAAATAATAGTATTTACTCCTAGACATTAAGTTTTTCATTCAACTCCATAGCACAAGAAAGCTATTTGCATTCAAAGCTTATTCTCTATAGCAACTTAAGGGAGATTGAAATTTTTTTTATTTATTGCTATATAATTCAATTCCACTGTATTTAATTGAGTACAATCTCAGCATATGTAAGAGTCATTATTATTGTACATTTCTCATTGATTGCGATAGCAAGCTAGGGGGCTTGCTGACTATGTATAAGTTTGTTGGTCAGCTTTGGAAACCAACTGGGATAAGTTTTTTGATGAGCTTTGAAAAAATAACCTATGTATAAGTTTGTTAGTGAGCTTTTGAAAAATCAACCTGTGTCAGAGTTTTTTGGTAACTCAGGAAAACTAATTAGTGATTATTGAAACCTGAGTATAATAAGTGAAACTAACTCAAAGAAAGGAGTAGGTGTCGTATTGTGGGCCAAACTTCTATAAAATATTTTTTTGCTTTGTGTTGTGTGATTCATTTCCTAATTGTTACATGCCATGCCCCACTTTTCGAGGCTTGAAGTTCTATTTTGCACTGTATTTCACATAAATTTGCCCACTTTTAGGGTGGGGTGCTTGAGTTTCATTTTGGAACTTGACTAGTTTCTACAAAAAATTGGATAACAATTCCTTTGGAATATTAGGGGCTAACCTGTACAATTATTCATTATATCAAATAAAACACTAATATACATTCTAAAATATATCCAACCACATAACCACAACCCTAGATCTCATTGAATCATGATGGCAACACATCTAAGGGGAAATTATATCCTTCTGTACAAAACCATAAATACATTTCAATGACATTCCATTACGACTTATTTCCATCATTTAAGTGTAATACCTGGGGTGTTAAAAAGTTGGTAAAAAGAATTGAATAGGTGATTTTTGGTAATTGACCTCAAATGATGTGGCAAATAGCATGACCATGTTCCATTTCACGGATATGATAAGTAAATGATTATTATGACATTTAAAGTGGTTTATGAAAAAGGGGACCATTGGTGATTTTTAAATGTATGAATTCGGAATTTTAATAACCCGTATAATGGATGGATTATTACTGGAGTTTGAGAGTAAGATTTAATTACTTGAATGAGCTTTTGAGATGATTATGCATGAGATTAATGAAAAATGAAATGTTTAAAAGTTTAGTGATGATAGATGAGAGAAAAAGTGGAAAATTTGAAAGAAAACTAAAGGAGCACAAGTGTATATTACGAAAGTGCTAAATTTGAGAAAGGGGTCATTTGTGATCAGGGTCATTTGTGATCAAATTTTGATAGGTATAATAGAATAATTTGAATATTTTTCAATATATAAGTTGTAGATCATAAAATTATCTATCCAATGGAAGAAAAATTACTTGATTCTGATATTGTATAAGGAACTTATGACTAATACACCGAAACTGCTCCAAATGACTGAAAAATAACAAGATTAATGAAATGGGTTAATTTATCCAAATTCTTGACATACTTGTAGGCTTATATGGAAAAGGTTGTTAAAGTAAAAGTTGTACCCCTTAAATTTAAATTTCTAATGCCTTAAAAATCAGGTCATTTGGATATTGTGTAAAAGTTATGATTAAATTACTAACACTGTGTTGGACAAAATTTCCTTGCCATGGAAAAGCTCTAGAAAATCAAATTTTGGGCATACAAGAAGTCCTTGCCACAGCAAGGCTATTTTTATTTTGGCAAGGCTTCAGAAATTGATGTTTTGGCCTATCCAGCAAGTCCTTGCCACGACAAGACTTTCCCTACTGTGACAAGGGTCTTGTGGCACGTCAAAGTATGAAAAAATTCAACTTTTTAAAGCCTTGGCCCATCCCATTATCTTATTCTATTCCTTTTTATTTCTCCCCTACAACCCAAACCCATGCCCTAGCTTCATCCAACCTAAAGTCATGTCTTTTTAGCTTGGGAAATCCCTTGTTTAAGTGAAGAATCATCCAAGTATGCCCCTAAGCCCAAGTTTTAGGATTTTCAATGGTGGGAAATGGAGGTAACGCCAATTTCTTCTAAGTGGAGTGAGCTAATGGGAGTGTTAGACTTGGATTATCATTCATGGATGGAAGACACACCTTGATTCCATGATAAGTCAATTCTTTTAACCGAAATGGTGATTTTTGTTAACTAGGGTTTCATATGAACTGTAAACAATAATTTTTGAGCAAAAATTTGTAAGGATTCATGTATAAAACTATGGGGGAAATATTAACTTCATTGGTTATAATGATTTGGGGCTTGATTGGCATGAAAAATCATGAGTTACACTTTACTAAGATTTCTTACATTTTGCGAATATTAACTTTTGAGGGAATTGGATATGGATTGATGTGGGAATCATGAAGAAGACGATTAAGTAGTAATTGTAGTGTTTTCAACATGCTTTAGACATGACGAAACCAAATTATATTGTGATCCATGAAAAAAATAGTAATATAATTGAATAGTAATTTGGGAATTTCATATATCATGACATTATGCAATGGTTGGAATAGATTAGGAACTCAATTAACTTAGTGTTATGGTGAATTTAATGTTAATTGAGTTTTAAAGTGATTGTGTATAACTGGAAATAGAATTTAGAGGTTATGTCCTAATGATAATGTAAATTAAGCAATGTATGTTATATGTTTGACAAATTGCTTTAATAAGAAACAAAGTGGGCTTGAATTCATGATACATATGATATATGCAGGGCTAATTGAACCTGACTTTGGAATCAAAGAATTTAAAGAAATGTTCTAGTGCAGTGCTATGATTCTACACTAATTTAAGTAAGCTCTTTCTTTTGGCTATATGAAATATTTCATTTGTTTAACCAAGCATTTGTGTTTTGGTTGGGGATAATGCATATCCCATATTTCTTTATTTCTGATATGTATATTACCATCATGATTTGGGCCGATCTTGGGCTATGGGAGTGTGGGTGTGTGTTTTAGAATTTAAGTTATTAATTTATTTATTTAATAAATATTGTACAGGGTAGACCCTAATATTTTAGGTTAAACTCTGCTAAATTTTTAGTAAAGCACCCCACCCTAAAAGTTGGCAAATTTTAATGAATTTATGTGGAAAAATGTAGCATCATACCTCGAGAGGCGGGGCGTGACATTAAGATTACTCGATTACAATTTTACAAATACATACGTTCATGCTTAAATTTATTACAAACACAATATAGGAAATTTTCAAATACAAATTCAATAAATAAAATAATACTATCCTCCTTGGGCTCTATTGTTTGACTTGTCAGCTAAAAATATAAAACAAAAAGGTATGAGTCCAGGCAACTCAGTAAGTAGGCACAAATAATAAATAATAAAATAATAAATTTACAAATTACAAAATTCGATCCAATCATGATCACAGACATAATACACCAATGATATTTTGAGGACCATGTCCTCATTATTATAATCCTATACACTCACCTCCTGATTTTGACTAGACATTTGATCCTCAATGAATAACAATATTGCTCAATGATTCATCCAGGACATAACCTTTTCAATGATAAGAACATATGTTCATCAACTTACACCAAATAGGGAATTGCAATCTTTCCCATCCAATCAATCCATCTCATTTCGAACCAAAACATCAATTTATTCAATACAAGAGATACTTATCATCACACACAAACCAAATAACATTAATTTGAACAAAGATAGGATATCTATTATCCCTAGCCAAAACATACAAGCCTTGAGCCAAATCAATGGGATATTTACTATCCCCAACCAATCATACATTCAATTAACAAAAAGGGCACCTACTTACCTTAGGCCTTTAGCTCTAAACTGCTTTCCCCCAACTCTGTCTTCTCATCCTTCTCAGATCATCCTATATAGGGTCACAATCCCATTTACTTAACTATTTGTAATCATGTACTCATTACATTATATTATCATTTCTTTTATAGCCAATTTTAGGCTATGATCATTAAACATGTGATAAACATTAGTTAAACTAACATTTCCCAACAGGGCATCACAAGAATTCTTATGATGCAATAAACCCAATTTGTCTAAACTAGGTCATAGTCCATAATTCATTTTAAATTCATTTTATTGATCCAAATGATCCCAAGAAAGCCTTAAAACATCATAAAAACATAAATTAATCATTTTCCCCATGTTTATTGCATCCAATCATACATTTTTCTTCAATTTTGTTTATGCATAAAACCCTAAAAGCATGAAAACTCAATTTTCAATTGGGGAACCATAATTTAACAAGTCCAAACCCTTTTTAAGCATGCATACATCATTTCCTGCATGATTTCTACATCAGATCCATCATTTTCCCTAAAATTCCCAAAACCCTAATTTAAGAAAATTAGAAATAAGAATAGAAAAACCAACTTACCAAGCAATCCACGCATGGCTTTCTCTATGGACATAACTCCAAGCCCTAAAACTCCAAGCCCTAAACTCTAGATGGCACCATCCATTTGAAGAAAACTTGATTTTTCTCACAATTTCATGATTCAAATCACTGAGATTTGAGTTTAAATGAAAGATCGCATGATTTACTACTTAGGTAAGATGATTTATAAAGCTAAACGGGTTTGGTGCATGAAATGGGGAGAAATAGAATGAAATGGGAAAAAAAATGGCTAGGGAATGAGATTTGGGTCAAGCTTTTTTAGCCACCGATTGGTGCCACTGGCACCACCAAGCTATCGCCACCCTACGCCCAAATTGATCTGGTTTGGTGCTACCATATAGTGTTGTACTATTTTGATCATAACTTTCTCGTATAATGTCAAATTCAAATGATTCTTGATTTGTTCGAAAAGATAATTTTAATCTACAACTTTTATATTGGTCACATTTTCTAATTAAATCTCCAAATATAAGTAATTTGACCTCAAACTGACACCTCGTATTTCAACCCAATTTACAACTCTAGAGATAGTATTTGAGCTCTAACTTTCTCATATGACATCTGATTCATGTAATTTTTCATTCATCATAAGGATAATTTAAATATTATAACTTTCATGTTAACCATTTTTCCAAAATCATCCATCATATATGTAAACATTTGGGTACAAGTGAAGCCTAGAGCATTTTTACTTCATTTTCTCATACACTTAACTCAAATTACACTTTATCTTCAAAATTTTCTTCACATACACTTAACTACCAAGCTTAATAACTTTAAAGTTTTCAAATTAGTCCATATTTATCATGTCCTTAGCAATATTTCCCAACACATCCTTATTTTAACGCATTAGGTGTTACATTATAACACTTTTGTTTTATATTGGCTAAGATTTTAAAAGCTCAAATCACCCCCCACCCCCCGCCTAAGCTACCTTAGGAAGGGACCAACAATTAGTATCACAGCAGGCTTCAGTAGTGAGTCTTTATTACCTTAACTACTTGAAGAGATCTCGATGGCCAACATGTTCCACAATACACCCACAAAGGGACAATTCATTTCTAGACCTCCATACTTCGATGGCACCAATTATGGGTCTCGAAAAATAAAAATGCAAAATTTTATAATGTCCACAAATTACTAGTTGTGGCTCATCATTGAAAATGGCAAGATAGTCCTTAGTAACAAAGATCAATACACCCTAGAGGACATTCAAGCTATAGAAAAGCATGCCAAGGCTAAACATTGTTTTTATTGTGCATTATCTCATTTAGAGTTTGATTAAATCGCTATATGCAATTCTGCTAAAGATTTATGGGAAACTCTGAAAATCATTTATGATAGAATTAATCTGGTCCAATAGACCATATTTAACATTCAGATATAGGAAAGGGAGAAACTAGAAAGTTCAATTCCTATAAACACAAAGGAAGCCAAAGGAGAACAAATCAATACTATCAGCTTCATGGCAATTCATGTTAATGAGGTATTCTCTGAGTCTAAAACTTCAAACTTCTAAGAAATATTAGAGGAACTATATGATGATTTCAAAATATTGAAAAATAAACACAAAGAAATCAGAAAGGATCTACTTAAAATGACAAATGAATGTTCCAAATTGAAGGAAGAAAATGATTTGCTTAGGAATAAACTTTGTACTAGTAATGAACTTGAGCAAGTCAAGTCGGAGAACAATGCCTTGAAAATAACCTTGACCTCCACCTTATTGAAATTGAAACTAACAAGGAGAGGTGGACAACAATAAAAGAAAGGGAACAATTATTCTGGAAGAAAGTTAAAGCCCAATAGAATCTGATTTGGCTCCCGAAAACTGTTGCAAATGTTGTAAATACCATAAAAACTCTAGATATCAACTTAGTAGTACAGAAAGTCATGGGTACCAAAGGATGCAGCCACCAACCCACCTAACCCATTCCTAAAAGGGTACCAATAGACTTAGCATAACATTTTAATGTAGGTGTCCTTGAGGACCACAAGATATAACTTGTGATATACCAATCATGGTTACTCAAATTCACATGACAGGAATAGGGAGCTAGATATATTAGATTACTGTGCATGACATACATATGATCATTACATGATGCTCTTAGTTATAAATTTTAATGTCATATCTTTATGTGCATAATAATCATTTATTCCATATATGCTTTTGAATGATACATGATAAAATTAATTAATCACTTAATTCGATTTCAAAACTAAACTATTTTAAATAATGTTTTAAACATTAAATAAATCCATCAAAAATTATATACATTTCATATCCTTAATCATTTAGCAAAACTCATGTTGTTTGTTGTTGAAATTTTGTATCATTTAAATTTTAATCCATGTATGGAATTTCACTCTATGTTCGAAAATACAGTCTCCATGTCTGAAATTTATTTCCATGCTTGAAACTTCTTAAATCCCTAAGATAAATAGGTAGGTCTCTTCGACACTTCATCCTAGACATCATCTTTCATTCCCTGTGTCTGATACCCCATCCATAGAGAAGACAATTCAGCTTCTTGCAACATTTAAACATCTCCCTATCACTCATTTCTGCATCTCACTTTTTCCACATTTCACCAAAGCTCTGCTTGGAGAATTCCTAAATCCATCTCTTCCTCATCCCAATTCAAAGCTCTAAAGCATTATCTACTGCATCATGGATGAAATGGCTGAATCGAGCATGGTAGCAGCATTAGCTTCTCCTGAGTCAGGAATAAGAACAAGAGAAAGATGGGAACAAGAAGTAGAAGCATCTCCCTCATAAAGAAGAAGGCTGAATGGCAATCATCTAGTGGAGGTAATTTACCAAAACAATGAATCAAGCTACAATAATTTTGTGAATGTATACGAACAGGAAAAGGTAGTGAAGGGAATGATCCTTGATTTTGAGAAACTCGATGAAAATGATTTGAATATGGAAATATGCAGATGGATGAAGATCCAAGGGTGGACCAATTTTTTAAGTTGCAGTGAAAAAAGCTATAAGAGAATGGTGTAAGTATTATTCTATAACTATGATTCAAAATTGAGAAAATCGTGGATAGAAGACAACATAATAGATTTATCTTCTGAAAGTATAAGGGAATGTTTGAATCTCGCTATAGTCAAAAAAGAAGAAAAGGATTGGCTTGAGTCCAAAAAATTAACTATTTTTAAACTTAGTTGAAACAAAAATTGAAAATGAAGTAAAGAGTCAGCATCCTAACTATCTAGACATCAATTTGAGAATGATTCATATTCTCCTCATAAATAACATCTTTCTAAAAACTAGTGGTAAAGACAACATTTCTGAGAAAGATGCCAGAATGTTATGGGCACTAAAAATGAAAGGAAAATAGACCTGTCAAAAATAATTTCAAATCATTTGTATCAGGCCAAGACGAATAAAAGATATCCTCTTCTCTATCGAATGATTCAGACAAAATTCCTATGGAGAGCAGGCATAGGTTTGTTTGATGAAGAAGGATAAGAAGCTAAGAGCTCAAATGCAATGAATGAAGTAGGAAGAGTAAAAAGAAGATAAACAGAATTGGCTACGGTTGAGGAAGTAAGGGAAGAAATTATAAGGGAAAATCTAGAATCAATTCCCATTAACAAAATAGAGGAAATCAGAGCAGAATTAAAAGAAGAAGTCATTCCTGAAATGAGAGGGACAGCAACAATAATAGATGAGATAAGAAGAGAAAATGTAAATATAAGAGAGGATAGTAACACAAGAGATGAAGCTCAGATAGCAACAACTTATTAGCCACAATAGAAGCAACAACGTTTCCTTCTCTAATAGACCTTCATTCTTCACTTTTGAAAACTTTGAGGGAAGGCTAAGAAACGTTAAAATATCTGCCTTAGCTCTAAATGTCAAGGTGGACTAGTGTGTTAAAAGTTTGATATTCTCACCTCATTAGTTGAATCCATTAAGGGTTAATCCAAACCTATTCAATCCACTTCTCCATCATCACATGTCCTTGATCTCAGATCCTCCTCACCCTTGAGATCTCCTCAATCTCATCACTCACACCACTCACACCACACCCCATCTAATCATTCCTCACCTTCCTCTCCTACTCATGAGCCTAGACTTGCGTCACCCATAAGGTTTGTCATCCCTCAGATGCTCCCTCTTCTCCTCACTTCACATCTCACACATTTTCATTTGTTATTTCTCCCATTGTTGCCATTCTTTCACAGAAACATCCTCAACCATCCAAGTCCACTTCATCCTCCTCTGCCAAAGTGTCCTCCACTTCTGAGTCAAGTATCCCAATAGCCAAAATCTTTAAATCTCAGAGGACCACCTCCAAGAAATCCTCTCACTCACCATCAATACAATCACTCCATAAAACTTCTCCTTCTCCACCTCCTCAAGCTACCACTCAACCTCTTCTTGTAGTCTCTCCTCCACCTCCATCTGCATCTTCTCAATCCTCTATTCCTCCAACACCAATTTCTTAGGGTGTCACTCCAACTCTTCCTCAAGTCTCTCCAACACCACCCTCGTATTCTAAAACTAGAACTATTCCAAAGTGTTTTACTCCTGAGTCTTCTATTCCTCCATATAGAGATTTTATCTTCACAGAACTCTCTATGTATACAAATTCCAAAAAGAGTCATCCAATTCCAGTCATGTCAGTAGTTCTAACTAGAATCTCTTCAACTGTGTCTATTCCACCTCCTAGAAAACTTAAGCAGAAATTTAGAATGACTTAGGAACAAATAAATGCTAGAATAGCAGTAAATGAAGCCATTACTTTTAATATGGAAGCTCAAAAATCACATTTCACTCATTTGGATCTTCCTTTCCCTCATTTTGATGATCTTGAGTTCATTACTCAAAACATCACAATAATGAAGAAACCTATTCCTAGAGGTTTCAAACCTAAACCTATTCCAAAAGTTAATTGATGTTAGGAAGAATTCTTAGTGAAGTTCAAGCCTCTGGAACCATTTGACCCACCCGCTCCAATAGAAATTAATTTTCCAGCTACTGCACAAATTAATAGAGAGTCACCATAATACTTTACTCCTATAATAGACAATCTAAATGCAAACTTCCATTATCTTATAGAAAGAATGTATATTTAGCATCGAGATGAAAACCTACTAGCAATCTTGATAACTTTTTCTCCTCCTTATTTAGAAGTCACACATCTAGGCGATAGAGAAAGACTTAGGGTTATTATTTCTACCTCTAAATATCCTTATGCTAAGTCCTCCATGCCCAGACCTTCTACCTCTCTTGATCTTTCCTCTTCTTCTAGTCCAACTATCACATCATCATCCTCATCAAAACTTCCTTATGCTGAAACCAATCCCTCTTCTTCTCCATCAAAACCTTCCAATTTTAGATTTAAAGTTCCAGCTTCCAAATCTTCCAAAATTCCCTTCCAAACCTCCTTCCAACCTCTCTCCAAACCTTCTTCCAAACCTCCTTTCAAAGCTTCTTCACACAAACCTGTCACACCTCCACCCATCTACTTAAACTAAAAGGAATATCTTTGTAGGGTTGCCGCAAATAATAAGGCTCTTCAAGAAAATCAACTTCCAGACTATCCTCAACTGCTCAATCTTGAATACAATGCTCATCTAAAGATTCTTCCTCCTCTTATTCCTCCAATAGCAATTCCTATTGAGTCATCAACTACTGATGAGTGGATTTCATTCACTCATAAGATACGTTTTTATACTTAGATATTTGTTATTCTTATGCAATTGTG